>BSBK01012735.1:2500-185027 GCA_027943335.1 Chamaecyparis obtusa
AAATCTTTCTATTAATTTTCATTAAGACTTAAGAGAAGAAATATTGATTAGGTAATTTGAAGACCTAGCTTATTAGCTTACTTCTTAGATTTTAAATAAGATTATGTAACTATTGTAGGCTCTCATCTTACCTAATAGAAATTTTGGTGATAAAGAAATTGGTAACTAATATTCTGACTTATACTCAACTTTGTCAAAATTACTCTTGTGGAGGTTATCTAGAATATAAAATCTATACTTTTTAATGCTTTGATTTATATAATATACTTGCAAAAAATTACTTCATATTTGTATTATAACAATTGATGTTTGTAATGGATGGAAATGGGTGTTCACTAGTTTATGCATGCAAACTAGGAACTAAAATGATTTCATAATGACTACATTAGGACAATGGATTTAATAGTCCTCAATATCCAATTTGATAAGAAAGCGGTTGAGCACTAAATGAATTCAATGCTTCTAGCTTGAGTTGAAAAATAAGCTATAAAAAATATGTGAACTGAATGTGAGAATTAGGGCTAGAAGGTACAAAAGTGACAATGGACAACATGAATAGATAATTGTAAAATAGATAATAAAAAAACCACCTAGATCTTGAAAAAGGATGTGAAGAGGAACTTGTCACAAAAAAATGAGCTAAAATTGGATTGACAATGGGAGACATGGGTGCCCTTGTTATGTAATGTGAATTCATGAGCACCAATGATCTGAGACTTTGAGATCATGTATTTATTTCTTCCAAAACCTCAACCTGCATTGGAAGGACAACAACGCCCAAAAATGCCTTTTTTAGGGGTTTTATAAATGACTTTGGACTAACACTTTTTCTCTAAATCTTGAGAATTTTCTGATATGGTGGTCTGGATAAGTCTATAAGAATAGTCTAAAAGTATTTTTTAGTGGCATATTCATGTATCTAGTGGTTCAAATAAGTTTGGAAGAATGAAGTTTGTCTAGAAGAAGTAAGGTTATGTGTTGGACATGTTAGTGCTATGGAACCTATATAACAGTGGAAGACAAGTATGTACATTTAGTACTACAAAACAGTGGAAGATAGATATATATTCTGGAGATCATGTATGCATGATGTTATAATGTTTTTTCACTACTTTAATGCTATATTATTAGGTTGGTAGCTAGTGGTTCACATATATATAGTTGAAGGTTCAATATCAAAGATATATAGTTAAAGATTCAGTATCAAAAAAATACAACTAATGATAATAGTGGTTCAGTTGTGTTTTCTAGATGGTTTTTGCTCTATAAATAAAGGTTAAAGATATGTAGATGTGATTTGTATTATATTTAGGTATTGGTCTTGGTTCTGGTGTTTCTTAGTGATTCATAGACAACTCTTGGTGATCTAGGAATAATGTTACCAAGTGATGCAGTTATGATTAGTTGTTGATCTGGCCTGAAAATATGTTGTGATGACTTCTAACATGGACAAATAGCAAGTGATATGACATCAGATGTGGAGTATGGATCTCACCATAGCATGTGGAAGTCCGGATACAATTGGCAATTAATGTGGTTCTTTGGGCAATTTGATGCTACACATTTGAGATGGCTATGGACATTGTTCCAATTATTGTGGATCTGGCATTGGACAATGTGTAATATGTTCATGGTCCCCTCTCTCTCTTGGAGTGGATCATGCTTTATTTGTTGTCTGGTGTTGCATTAATGATTATCTCTTATCTTTATGGGTGTGTACTATGTGTGACCTATGTATTTAATGTTTATTTATTTATTAGATGGATCCATGTTATGTGTCTTCTATGTCCTGGTCTAGATGCATCTAGCATGGGACCTTATTGTAGTTTATTATTCATGTGATTGAATTATAACATTAATTATAACATACCTTTAGCATGGTTGACCTTGTTGTAAACCCCAATAATCTATCTTGTATACACGTATAGTATGTGATTTGGCATGTATTGTAAGAGATTTGTGAGTGAGAAAGTCAAGATCTATATGTAGAGATTTAGAAGAACATAGTTTAGCTTATTTGGTTGATATTTTGTGATAGTGGCAGAGAAGTAAAGACAAAGACAATGTGTTGTTGAAGTTGACAAATCTGTGCAGGATGACTACATTATCAAGAGAATTACTCTTGCACGAAGAGTTGAATGTGTCTTGTCCCTGGCATAGTGAGTCTTGGATGCATAAGTTCTTTTTTATATCTTGCTACTTTTGCAGTGAGTCTTTATTACAAGTCTAAAGCAGTGAGCTCCTATCTATATTCAATTTCGTAGTGGCAATGAGCTTGTGGTTGCAAGTTCGAAGAAGTGACTCCTACTACCTTTGTAGTCAGACTATATATCAATGATTTATCTTTGTTATCAAGTGCTCACTATGGTTTTTCTCAGTTTGGGTTTTCCATTTATAAATCTTAGTGTTCATTTCTTATTGTTCCATTCCTTTGTTTCCTTATTAAGTTGTGTGGTGAATAACATTTATGGTTGATTATTTAAGTAGAAGTGTTGGTTTGTGTATGAGCATAAATATGATAAATAAGTGGATGGGATGAATTTAGAGGGACATATTCAAGCATAAGGATGGGGTAAGTTAGGGACAAATAGATAACATACCAAGAAACTAAACTTCACACAAAATTATGTTACTTAATTTGTCTAAATATTAAAATGATCTCTTATAATAATATAAAATTAAATTAAAATATATTAAGATTAGATATTTATATATAAAATTAATTTGTATTTCATTGTAGTGAATAAAATAGTAAATAATTATACATTTTAATAAATAAAATATAGATAATAGACCATACAATGTGATTTGAAATTCACTTTAAAAATCTCTTACATAATTTAAATACCTTAAAATTAATTATATATAATATTTCATAATTTAAAATTTTTAAACATAAAAAGATAAAAACTTTGAAAACTAAAATGAGGATTATGCTAATGGGCTCTTGTTCTATTGGTGAAGTTGAATAGGTTCAAATGAGCTTACCAAGAAAACCGACCCATGATAATTGATAGGTCAATCCTAGCCACCACAAAAATGGGCCTACTACTAGTGAAAAAGGAAAAAAGTGACTTGTTTCACTGTAGTTTCTTAGTTTCCTCGCCTATTAATTAAAAAGACCTTGGGGAAGTCGTTAGATCACCAAGGCTAATTTCACTTGAGTTGAACTATGTATTGTAGACTTGTAATGAAAATCAAAATAAATTATTTTTTAATTTTTAATTGATAAAGAAATACAGAATAAGTACAGTAACTATATATAGTAACTATAAGTACTAACTTTTGATTAAAGAATTCACACACTAAATTTTTGATGAAACATGAATCATTATAGCTCTTTATTTAAATAAGATTTGAATCTTTCCACAACTTGACAGAAATAGTTTTATATAGTAAACTTACTTTCACGGTACACAATATTGGTACTAACTGCTTTAAAAGGTCAGTCTTTAAAATCTCTTACCTTTATCTTTATCTGATTCTGTCTTTTTCCAAGATCTCTTTATTCAGTCTTTTTCCCAAAAATAAGATGCCAGTGGCCACGCAAAAGTGAAGCGTAGCATGCAAGAAACTTAATTGATTGAAATAACATAGACTTTTGTTTTCTATTCGTACATGATTTTAATAAAGTGTAAATAAAAAATCAGAGATCCTGGAGTGCAATTTGGAAGGCATATGCAGTGTATCATTATTACAAGATATTTGACAGCTAAATTTGCGTAACTTTAGCCAGTTCATTGTTATTACGAAATTCGGTCTTAGTTTTTATACTTTTTTAAAGGTACGACGTTTCAGCTTTTGTAAGGCGGTCAAAAGTAGAGCTAAGATTCTAAATAATTATAAATTTTAGAAAATAATGATGATAAATCACAACATATGGTCTGAACATCTATACAATTTGTTTCAATAATTTAAAACATCATAATTAATCATATATAATATTCAAATTAAAAAAGTATTTTCAATAAATGATTTTTCTTTGAAATTTACAAACAATATCTTCAATGCAGTATCTTAAAGCTATAATTATCACGTCTGATCCCTTTTAAAAAGCGCACACATCGTAAGTTCTTCGAAATTTACTCATTCGTGCTATTCAATTTTTCAATAAATTTTTTTGTCAGTTCTCTGTCATGTTTGAGTTCCTACCATGGGCGCCTCCAAAAATCTTTTTAAGGTTACTTATACAAGAAGAAATTTTGATGGCTCAGTAGATGCCATCTTTCAACCTTTTTTAAAGCGAATTAAATTACTGGTACATTTATTGAAAATTCGCTGGTAAATTTCGTAGAAAGCAATTGAATTGCAGCTGTATGAGTGGTACAGCAGCATCTTCTTTTTTTTGAGGAAAAAATTGACAGAAATTGAAAAGATTTGTTTTTAATCGAACCAGAATGAAAATACTGCAGCATATATAGAATGAAAGGTTTTTATAACCTTGTATCATCATTATTTTTCTAATAAAAAAATGAAAGGTGGGCCAAAATATTTGAGTTGGTGGCCGTATGCTGGGGGATTAATTTAACATTTAAATAAATATTCTAAATAAAGAGCTTAAAGAACTGTGATAGTCACGTCATTAAATTCAAGTGTAGTCAATGGTTTAGGGGAGATGACCCACTAGTTGTGCACCCTAACTTCGGGCTTCTCGAAAACCTACGTGGAAATTTCAAATCACTCCCATTTTTTTACAGTAGCTTACTTGGCGAGTCTCCTACTTATAACTAAGGTTTCAGTGCCACATCATCAAATATGATGCCACTTCAGCATGCTTTTTGCCAAGGTGTCCAAAACAGCCCCCCAAAAAAGTGAGACCAATCATAGTGAATTGGGGACCCCAATAGTTGTGCAGCTGATGTGGCATCACACTATTGGCTGCTTTTTAGAATAAAAGGTACATTTCATTCAATTATGGGTAGTCATCATTAGCAAAAACAACTTTGAAGTTGGAATGTGTTCAAGTAGTGGGTCCTCTCCCCTAATGAGTAAAGAGCTATAATAATCTATCTCATTGAGGGGACATAATTTTTAATATTTGATTCAAATACATGGAAAATATTCTTTTGATAGTTTTCTTTGTTGTATTATTTAATTATTTATTTTGTTTAATATAAAAATAAATAAATGAATATTAATGTTTAATCAAATAAAGTTGTAAGCTTCATATTAATAAATGAATATTAATGTTTAATCAAATAAAGTTATAAGGTTCATATTTGATATTATGATGGTACAACTTGAAATCAATATTAGAAGAAGATGGCAAATAGCATTAAAGTAAACGTGAAAAAAATTAGTAGTTGTCTGAATTAGTTTAATTATACATATACATTTAAAATTTATGGCAATCAAGTTGTAGACTTCCATTCTTTTTGCAAAAGTTTGAAGTGTAATTTCATTGCTCTAATGTTGAAATGCACATAATCATGTTAATTCCCACTTAGTTTTGGGCTCATTTCAAAAAAGGGATCAATAATTTGCATACAATAAATGACACCACCTTGTACAATGTTAGGCATATTCCTTCGTTTATCACTCCTCTCTATTTAGACTCTTTCCTTATTTGGTAATCCTCTCTAGTTACACCCACTTTATATATATTTGACCCTATCACATTCATACACCCTCAATCTATCTATCTGACCCTATCCTAGCTATAACCACAATTATTTCTAATAGATACGACATAATTAGATTTTTGTTACAACCATGTCCACAGATATTCACATGCATCCACATACCACCTTGTTATCAACACTTTTCTTGAGCCAATCTTGTGATATATGCGAGTACTTGCACAATGACCAATTGGCCTAAAAAGTTTAAAAATAAAAATCAATTTTTTGCTAACTCCCATCCATTCCATACTTATTATGAGTTGATTTAGTACACGTTTTCATGTTTAAAATTGTTATGTCTTGATATCTAAAGGCATTCGACATACATTCATGATTGATGTTCAAAAATCTTATGCATAAGAAGAACAATCATTGGAAATACTTCATATTAGATCTATAAAAGGAAAACACTTCTACATAGACTCATTGTAATATTCATTACTATCTTATTCATGTTACTTGAACTCTTATGCATTAATGAGAATAATCATTTTAGGAAACCTTCATATTAGATCAATGAAAAGAAATTGGTTCTACATGGATTCATTATAATATATTTTTATGATTGAGACTTCTCGTCCTTGATCTTTTACAAGAGCATAAAAGCTCTACTTCAATCAAGTGGTTTGACCTAAGAGAGCTTGATCATTATGATTTAACAATTTCTTCAAGATATTCTAAATTCTACTAGTCCTTAAAAGTTGATGAAGATAAACAATCTCTATGAAACAAAATCTACATTCATGTACTATTAACAAGTGCATTCCTTTGGAAGGTAGGATTAGTCTTACAAACATAAATTCAACCAATAATTAATTCAAATATTATTATAATCTCACATACATATATCAAATCAAGTGTATCCACTATTTATATTGAAGTGGGTGGAATTCTATTTATATCAATTTCATTCTTTATTTTAATTCTTAAAGCTACATACCCTTATCCACATATTTATTTTCCTAACTTAGCATTGATTGACATACATTTATCATACCCAACTACCATTACTTTAATCAAATGAATTTAGACTTATCTAGATGAATTTATATTTATTTATGCTAGTTGAATAATAGAAAGGGAAGTGTATTTTCACTTACAAGTACTTACATATCTTACTTTAATCAAATGAGCTTATGCTTATAATCTATATGAGTTTTCATTTGTGTGTCCTAGTTGAATAATAGTAAGAAAAGTTTACTTTCACTTAGGAGTACTTACATATTTTATGATCTAATTGAATGAAATAGTTTTTTAGTTTGTACTCATTAGTTAAATTTGTATTTTGTAATTACTAGGGTGAAAAGTGTTTGCATCTTTTTTTTGTAAGAACCCTTCAAGGCTCTAAGTCTTGAATTGACTATGCTTGTTTTTGGGTTTGATTTCTTTCCTTTTTTTGTGCATTTTTGGGATGGTTTGACATACAAAGTAATACATACACTGAAATAAAACTTTTAAAATTTGTAAACTAAGTACTAAGGAATGAAACAAAAGATTTCAATTATTCTTCTTCATTATTTCATAGAGCAAAAACTTGTTACAATCAAATGGCATACCCGGATAGTGGAAGAAGCCCTTTTATTAAGTGTTGGCCAAAAAAGCAAGTCAAGAATATAAAACCCTTCACTAATCAACAACAAAACTTTAAGAGATGATTCCAAGCCTTGTTGTAGCCCTAGGCATTCCTTCTTATGATTTGTATTGAATGTTTTGGTGCCTCTTTCAACAAAACCGAACTCTCTATGGAAGAGTAGGTAGGGCACATGAAGTGTTAGGATTAACAAGGCATAAATAACAATTACAAGAAAATATAACCAATATCAGAAAATAATAAACCACATAGAAGAGAACACAAGACACAAAGATTTAACGTGGTTCACCCAATCCCTGGGCTACGTCCACCAACAATGAGTCTAATATTTTATTATCCATTGATTACAACCTAATTACAATCTGTAATCCCTTACAGCTCAATTTTGCTGCAAGTACTAAAATCATACATTATGAAATCCCTAACCCTAAGCCATAGTATACAATATTTTTCCGCTTTAGGGTTAGAATGAATTACAATATGTCAGCCCATAGAGAGGTCGGGAAGAAAAGTGTACAGTACTTTCTTGGATAGTACTTTCCCGATCAGTCACCACAAGCTAACATGAAGAACTGGTAAAAAATAATGATTTCAAACCACTATAAACAACCAATAGCTTCTCAAACTGATGCCCTCAATCTGCCATAAGATCTGCCTTCAATCTATTAATAAATATTGAAATTTATTTCTCCAATCAGTGCAATGCTGACCTCTATATGAAGACAAAACAATAAGCAATATCAAGTGAATATTTCACACCCTCTAACTACTACTACAAAGAAGAAGCAATGCTCTCCAATACCGATAAGCTCAGAACTCTAGTGAAACCCTTGGTTTCTCACAAACTCCAATGCTCCAGAGAAAGGGTATCAGATCAAGAAATCAACATAATGAATTTGATTTCTCTTGCAACTATTCAACACCTTCAAGAAGTCTAATTTTCCCATAAATCATTTTAAATAACATTTTAAATGTTATTTCATTTCAATTTAGGAAATATTTTAATAATTCATTGAGTTCAAGGCCTTTATAATTAATTACTCAACTAGTCCCCTTCCAATCATGAATAGACCCTCAACTTAAGTGAAATTATAAAGTTATGTTATAACTTTATAATAAACTATTTTTACAATTTAATATCATTTTGGCCACAAAATTATTAATAATTCTCAAACTGCTTATTATTTCACTCTATCATCTGAATTGGGAGTTCATCTTGTAATTCCCCATGTGACCAAATACCATTTCTAAAAATAGAAAGGGTCCATCTCTATCACTCCAAAAATTTCTATAAATAGCAATAAACTCACTATAAATAGAAACCATTGCATACAGAGTCGTAGAGACCTCAAACGAACACCAATTCTACAAAGCTCGGGTCTTTGAAGAAGTTGCATCTATCCAGCCTCATTATCCTATTAGGTTCAATTAATAGGCTAATCCATCAAACTCTTCTGCTCGTGAAAATGGGGACATTACAGTCCGCCCTCCCTGAAATTGCTTGTCCTCAAGCAATCTCTATGGAAATGTAACTCCACCCCACTAGAGGTCCAAAAGATGAATTGCATCATGTCTCACACATATTGGACCAACTCCTGTAGCACCAACATAAACATAATTGTGCAAGGAAAATCATCATGCCAACTACCCAACGCCTATGCACAAGAATAATGCATCAAAATCAAACCATGTTCAAGAAGGCCAACGATGAACCAATATACTCTTTGTACACTAAACATGTTGTAATCCTCAACTGTAAACCCTATCTGAAATGTAGATCTACCCAAAGAATCCCAAACTTTACACTCAATGCTCAGCTGAATGTCAGGATCCCAATTCACTATGTAGAGTACTCCATACAAACCATGTGGCATCAACAAAATACCATTGTACATTACAATCAAGTTAACCATAACAAAAGGAAGAAGCATTCCACCAACTAGAACAATCTGTGGATCCCATAGCCAATATCTAAGTTTTCCAAAAATGAACTTCCTCATACATTTGTTGCTCAACTTTGATCCCAACTTCATCATACCAGAATTGGTGAAGCCAACTAAGAGGACCCACCAAATCTAAAGTGCTAAACATGTCACCATCTGGGTCCCAATGCAAATGAGACTCACATCCATCCATATTGTGGAGATAAGAACTTCTGAAGGTATTGGTATCACAACCTAGATATCCATCCTCTACAAAACCATCATGGATATGTTGAATCTTCAAGTAGCCTTTTGCTAACTTGCAACAACTAACTCTATCAATTGAAGAGGGTATAAGTCCATCCCATAAAGGATAGTAGAAATCTGGAGCCAACCCACACTTACATGAAACCAAGTCTTCTACCTATGGCTCAAAAGAGAAATGATGAGAACTCATCATTGTGTAGTTATGATAAAATGCTCCAATCTTCATTAGAGGCTGATCATCATGAAATTGATAACCAAGAGATGGCTCCAATCTCTTTCTCTGAATGAATTTTTGGGTAGGATCTCGAGTAACCCTCTTAGGAAGACCAACCACAAAATCTCTATAACCTCAATTTCTCTACAATCTTTCCCACCAAAACCTGAATACCGCGAGAACCCTGGATGAGAGTACCCTTAGAAGCTCTGAATGATCCCTCCTAAAATTCCAAACTCTCAAGAAGATACTACATAAATGAATTTTTGCAATAGAAATTATATGAAGAAGCATCAACCTTCTCCCCTAGAACCCACAACTAATCCCTCTAAAACTATGCCACTACCAACTGTCTATTGCTATCAGTTGTTTGAGATGAAGTAATAGATTTTCTTTTGGTAGAAGGAAAAAATCCCCATGAAAGCTCACCTCCAAATCAGATGATACCTTTCCTAGGTCCTATGAATTAGAGAGAGTAGTGTCAAGAACTGGCACACAACTCTCTAAAGAATCCACTACTGTCACATCAAGATTTAATAACCCATTCTGCATCATCTGTTAGCATAATGACTACTGGAGAACCTAATACAATAAGAGACACTCTACAAATCTCAACCAAAGTACTCATCCCATATAAAACTACTACACTTGCATCAGAGATGGATGTAGCCACATCCTCACTACAACCTATTGATATCAAATCATCACCAATTGCCACTATAGGAAACATTATTGTAACTATAGATGATGAATACTGTACTCAGCTCAACTTCATGGTAAACTACCCTAACTATGACTGTGACCCTTGAAGGGCCAACTAGGTCCTCTCCAATATTTATATAGCCACCTCAAGCTCATGAGTGAGCTCAACTACCTCTTCTTCCTTTCCCATCAATGCACCATAACAAGTGAAACTACACTCAAGAAGATAATCCCAGTAAGCTAATAACTGCAAGTAATTATATTTCATTATCCTGATAGCTTCTTGTAGTGAATGGATCTCTACAAGGGAAAGGAAACTATCACCATGCTCATCCAACATAGGATTACCCCAACCACATATGGCTAACATCTGACAGGCAACATCATAATGCTCAATGGTTGTAGCAATTTGACTATCACTCACCTTCAATTGCCCGATCACATGATGTTTGTGAACTCCTTGACTCCCATGTAAGCTCTTTGACCCAAAATCCACACTGTGATAGGAAGTTGTACCCACAGTGCTCATTTTATGATCAAAAACATCGTGTGTGCTATCATCTCCGCACATATCAACAACTAAGGTACTATTTCCAGGCACCTCAAAAAATGGCTCATTGAATAAAGTGGAAGCTTTTGCTACAACAAGATCCTCACACACTCTCACCTCACATGTAACTATAAGTCCCTCTAAGTCACGATCCTAGGACCCATCATCAACCAATGAGTCCTCTGAACCATTTTCTAAAGTCTAATATGATAAATCAGACTCACTACAATATGAGTCATCAGGTCATAGATAACATCAATAATGCCCATATCACCAATGCTAATATCACCCCCTACAAAATCTTCGTTGTCTCATACTGTTGTAAAAATGACTCACTACTGCCATGAAAATTAGAATCATTATGGTATGAATCTACATCATATAACTTATTTCTAACACATGAATAATGAGTGTCAACACTGCGAAACTCAATGCAACCATTTCCCACACATGGAAAGGCTACTATCTCCTCCATAGGCTCACCATTATGACTCCTATCCTAAAAATCAGACCCTATATGACTAACATTTTAATTACTACCAGCTGATGTAAGGTTGTCATCAATGGTGGTTATCATTTCATCAACATTTTCTTGGTCGCTAGCTCTTGTCTCATGTAAATGTTGGGACTTGATGCAACTTTCCTCAAGCAAGTTTGTCATAACCACATGCTCTTAAGAAGAGCCTCCGACATCACACGTATAAGGACTAGTAGTTGCCCCACTGAGAAAAGGCTCCACTGCCTGATGGTTGTTGGCTACTAAAACTACACCTGTACAATCCTCCTAATTCTCTTCTTGTTTTCTCTGTGAGGAAGACTTTTAAAAAATAGAGACTGTATATCTTTCCGCATTGTCAATGGTTGATGGATTTGAAAGCAATGCATTCATCCTTTCCTGAGTTTGTCTAATCATTTCCATTATTTCCACCATGTCACTTGTTTACTTCTTGAGATTAGCTATGCTATTCAATTGGTTTCCTCTTTTACTAGTTTTCCTATATTTATCCTTAACTTAAATAAAGCTAGAGTGTTGATCACTCATATATCAAGTGTGGGAACTCAATATTTCCAACCTTTCTAGATGGAAGGAAACCACTCTGATACCATTGTAAGAACCCTTCGAGGCTCTAAGTGTTGAATTGACTCTACTTGTTTTTGGGTTTTATTGGTTTCCAATTTTTTTGTGTTTTTGAGATGGTTTGACATAAAAAGCAATACATATGCTGAAATAAAAATTCTGAAATATGTAAACTAAGTACTAAGAAATGAAACAAAAGATATCATTTATTCTTCTTCATTATTTCATAGAGAAAAAACTTGTTACAATCAAATGGCATACCCAAATAGTGGAAGAAGCCCTTTTATTAAGTGATGGCCAAAAAAGCAAGTCAATAATATAAAACCCTTGACCAATCAGCAACAAAACTTAAAGAGATGATTCCAAACCTTGTTGTAGCCCTAGGCATTCTTTCTTATAATTTTTACTGAATGTTTTGGTGCCTCTTTCAACAAAACTGAACTGTCTATGGAAGAATAGGTAGGGCACATGAAGAACCAGTAAAAAACAATGATTTTAAACCACTATAAATAACCAATAGCTTCTCAAACTGATGCCCTCAATCTTCCATAAAATTTGCCTTCAATCTATCAATAAATTTTGAAATTTATTTCTCAAATCAATGCAATGTTGACCTCTGTATGAAGCTAACCCACTAAGCAATATCAAGTGAATATTTCACACCCTTTGACTGTTGCTACAAAGAAGAATAAACACTTTCCAATGTTGATAAGCTCAGAACTCTCGTGAAACCCTTGGTTTCTCAAAAACTCCATTGCTCTAGAGAAAGGATATCAAATCAAGCAATCAACATAATGAATTCGATTTCTCTTGCAACTATTAAATACCTTCAAGAAGTGCAATTTCCCCCAAAATATTTTAAATAACATTTTTAATATTATTTCATTTAAACTTAGGAAATCTTCTAATAATTCATTAAGTTTGGCCTTTATAATTAATTACTCAACCGGTCCCCTTCCAATGATGAATAGACTCTCAACTTAAGTGAAATTATAAAGTTATGTTATAACTTTATAATAAACTATTTTTACAATTTAATATCATTTTGGCCACAAAATTATTAATAACTCTCAAACCACTTATTATTTCACTTTATCATTTGAATTTGGAGTTCATCTTTTAATTCCCCATGTGACCAAATACCATTTCTAAAAATACAAAGGGTTCATCTCTATTACTCAAAAATATTCTATAAATAGCAATAAACTCACTATAAATAGAAACCACTACATATAGAGTCCTAGAGACCTTAAACGAACACCAATCATGCAAAGCTCAGGTCTTTGAACAAGTTGCATCTCTCAAGAGACCCTCTATCCAAACTCATTAGCCTACGAGGGTCAATTAATAGGCTAATCCCTCGAACTCTTCTGCTCACAAAAATGGGGACATTACATTTTTTTTCTTTTTTCTTAAATATAGTGATTTACATAGTAGTGGCATATAAGGTATAAAATGTGTACAACTTAGTAAATGTTTGAAATCCAATTTGATTTTGAATTCACATACTTGAAAGGTTTATATATTTAATTCACAACTTACCCTTTTCTTAATCCTAGTAACTTTGTAGATGCAAAAATTGACTTGTATCAATTTCTCTGTTAATAATTAATATTTAATTACAAGCTTTAGTCAGTCCCTTCCCAAGTAATCATTTCTTGTTAGTATTCAAGAAAAAAAAATTATGTTAATGATATTATATTGTTAGTAGCCAAATTGTAATTACTTGAATATGTAAATAGAAAACTAGATTATAACATGTGTAATTAAACTTTAAATATACAAAAGTACATAAAATAATATAAACATTTTATAATAGTGTATTTTGAGAAAAAAAAAAATTTGAAGATTATAAGATAAAAATATTAAATGGCTTAAGGTGAAGAATGGGAAAAAAATATTATTAGAGTAAAAAAGTAATGATCTACTTAATTAATTATTGGGACCTTTTTTCTACTACCATACTTAAGCTAAATCTAGGGCATGTGCCTTTTATTTTTTTCAAGTCATTCACAAAGGATATATGTCATGATCTAATTTAGTCGTTAGCTAGTATTTCATCTAGGTTTCGTAATTCCTATTGGAAAGATTTATAATTGTATAGTATATTATTCATACTTATGATTGTATGTCATTTCCTTAATATTTCATTAGATCAATAGTATTGTCAACATTCTAAAATATAGGAAAAGTGGTCCTATACTAATATGTGTGCTAACCTTGGATCAAACCCTTCTCCCATACAAAATTAGAGGTGTGAGTGGGTTTGGCATATTTTACACAAAGAAGAGTCACATTGTCTTTGACTCACACTTGGATGTTGATTGTATGTGATTGGGATTAATTGGGTGTTTGTGAATGAACCAGGCTAATAATGATAAGATGACTAAATCTGACAAAATGTAGCTAATACAAAATAAAAACACATAGAAATAAGTTAGATCTATGACAAATACAAAGAAATGAACTTGGCACCAAATCCTAGAGCTGGAAGTGCTCGACAAAAGCTTTGGGTTCCCATATCTAAATGTGATGGGGGCTTTAGAGATAGATGAAAATGGAATCAAGAATCTTTCCACATCTGTCTCCTAAAATATGGGTGAATCTTACAAGATAGGGGTGTTGGGCATCCTCTTCTAGGGAATTTTTTTTTGTTTGAAGTTTGGTAATGTGTATCACTATCTTCTCTACTTATTTTTAACTTTCCTATTGCTGGATTTGGACCTCTACACATTGAAAATAAGAAAAAATGCATGTTTTGTATAGGGGCTTACCTAAGTCAAACCTCATGTTGGTCTTGTATGATTTCTCTATATTGAATTTTAGATTATATTATAGCTTAGACCTATGAAAGATAAAAGGTGTCCTTGTAGTATCAAGAACTGTGCACCTTAAAAGTTTCACATTTTATTTGGCATTTGAATTAGTGTTTCTTCTCTCATATCATTTTGAGCTCATTTGATGTTCAATGTTGCCCTATAATTGTATTTTCAATCCTACAACTTAATCATCGTCAAATACAAAATCCAAGAATAGGTCTGATGTTAAGAGACTTGATACTTTGTTTCTCTTTGTAATGCCCCCTTTTAGTAGAATTGGGTGCTCCATACCCTAAACCCTCCAAAAGAGGTCCAAATTTTAACTATTACGAGTAGTTAGCCTTAGTCATTCATGATCTGATCTCATTCTTTATATTTGGTTGTTATTTGTTGACCTACATTTGAGACAAGATTGCGATCCCTATATAAAGAGCATATACTATCAATAAAAAGGTCTAATATGTCTCAGAGGAACAAAATAACTAGATTTCTAGAGATATTAAGCATAAAACTACAAGCAATCTTCTTTCAAGTGTGGATTCATGTTTATCATTTATTGTTATCTTGTTTTTACATTAATGCATGTAATACTTCCAAAAGGATCATTGCATCACATACTTTATGTGGAGCTCTGTGAAAGGGTTTCATATTGAAGGTAATCTTGTCATTTAGCATTTTAATATTGATTTAGCTTTTATCCTTGCAATATAACACACTCTATTATTCATCATTATTTTTTTGGATGTGGGAACACCAACATAGGGGTTTCTTAGGCAATTCTCTATTAAAAAGATCACATTCTTTTATGTATGTCTAGAATTATATTCATCACAAAGGTTGTAGGAGAGAAAAGAAGATAGTGATAGATTGTGACATACTTTGAATAGACAAAAATATTTGGACTAGGGAACCCAGCACCCTTGTACTACCATTTTGATCTATATTTCTAGGTGATAGATTTATAGAACCTCATAATTTCATCTCTGATCATCTTTTGAACTTTCCAACTCCTCCAAACTAGGGCATCAAACAACCTTGTCTTGTACAATTAAACTCCAAATTTTAGATCCAAGTTCTTCTATATATCTCCTTTTTAGATATATGTATGTATTCCACATTTTAGTTATGTACTTTATATATTTTATCAATCTTATTCAATTTATATACTTCGTTAGTATAATTCATCCACACACACATACAATCAATTAATTCCAATAAAATGAAATTAATAAAAGTTTGAGTTATAGACACGGTGACTCTTCCTTGTGGGCATCAATCCAAGCCCACTCTCAACTCTAATATTGTATGGGATAAGGAGTTTATCTAAGGTTATTGCACATGTTATTCTATATTGATTACCTTTCCTACACATCAGTTATTTATATCAGGATCACTAGGTTATTTCAGATATAGGTTGAAATTTATGATCAAATGTAAAGATTGAGTTTGGATCATAAAAGAAAAAGGTTGATACTAACAACACCCCAAGCTTGAACCCATTTTATGAGAATAAGGATCTAGGCACTTGAGTCTACCCAAAAGGGCATTAAAAAGGGAGAACCAACTATTAGGACTCTCAATATAGTGCCTAGTCTCATATTTATTTTCCATATTTCTTTTCTAATTATGATTTAAATGTAGGCACATAAATAAAGTTTTAGGGTATATTAGAGCATAAACAATGTTATGATAAAATAGGAGAATACACACTACAAAAACTATTAAATAGAACATGAAATAGCTAGGGTAAATAATTTTAAAAGCTACAGATTTGCATAAAAAAATAGTTGACATTTTGTCTCTCTCCCTATGATAGGTATTTTTATTGTAGGTGACTTCTAGGAGTATGAGGTTTTAGTAGTAAACTCCAACTGTTGGGATTATGCAAATATATGTACTAATAGAGGAGGGGTGAATCAATACCTTTAAAACTTTTCAAACTGAATCTTTGAAAATATGAATATCATTAATTGACTGAATATATTGCATGCAATATGCATCCAAACAATATCTGAAATGTAAATGCATGTAATGAAATCAATAAACCATTCATGAATCTTCATACACATAACTCAAGTATTTTGTTATCGCAGAAACCCTTGTTAGAAGGTAAAAAATATGGTGGGGATGGCACCCAAAAGGCTTCACTACTACAATAACAAAGTTTCCAATTAAGGCTACAAAGATTGTGATCACTTCTAGTGATCTTACCCTATTAGGAGTAATAATGAGATAAACTAGATCTACCTGGTTAAATTATTTTAGCAACACAATCAAGTGTTCACTAGGTTAAGAGATTTACAAAACAACTATTAAGTTCACTGTGTTAAGAGACTTAGAAATCTTCTACAATGGTTAAAGAGTAACAGTGATGTATGACTTTAATGAAATACAACTCAAATTATTGATATCAGATCCTTTAAGTGCAATAAAGATATCACCTTGTTGTGATGTGTATGTCCTTTTGTACTGCTCAATAGCCTTATATTTGTTCTTGTAAATTGAATGCTTTTGTCAAAATCCATATGTTAAAACCCTGTGTAATCTTCTAATGTCCTGAGTGTAGGTACTTCTTGATGATAATTGTCAAAATGACATCCTTACAAATTTATATCAAACTTACCTTGACCTAATTAGGGTTTTACGATATCTTAGAAAACCTAATATCTATAGTAGAAATAAATAACCTAGATCATCAATACATAGGAATTATCAACAATTTAATGATTACATCCATATTAAATTATGTCTCAATCTTGGTAAACCATTTTTTGATTGGTGTAAAACATTTTACTTGATGTTTATGTCATTTCAAACTATTATGTGATTTCCTATTTCACTCAGCATGTACCATTCATCACTCGGTAATTAACTGGTGCTCGGTTCATATGAATGCATGATGACTACTTTTCTTGGTACTCGGTGATCATCTAGCTTGGTAAGAGTGCTTGGTCAAAGTTATGTTTGGTTAACTTAGGTATCTTCCTTATGTTATGCTTGGTGTATAGACTCTATGTATTGACTGACTGTCTTGTCTTGTCTTCTTTATTGACTCTTTGACTGAATGATACTAATGACAACGATTAATGCTCTTTAGGAGTAACATTCTCCCCCTTTGGCATTAGTATCAAAAACTTAATGTATATGTACTGACTTCAAAATTTTGTACTTAACTAAAAAAATATGAATCTTATGTGAATTCTCCCTTTGTACATGCTCTCGGTGTGACATACATACTAGAATATATATACATATATTTTCCCCCTTTTTAAAAATTAATTCCAAAAATAATGTGCTCACAGCTTGTAAAAAATATCCTGATGGGTTTTCTTTAGTTATCCAAGAGGTTTTCCCATTCCTCCTTAAGGTTCTCAAGAGCAATGTGCTCTAATATGACTTGTGCATCAATATCAAAAATATTCTCTAACACTGATATCTTTGGGGTGGTAACTAAGTCCTTTTCCTTATTCACATGTCGCTGCATTACCTTGAGATGTGGAAGCAATTCAGGCCGAAGCTCAATTACTTTCTCTATGATTTTATCTTCTTGCTTCCTCAAGTCAATCCTTAACCGCTGGAGTTCTCAAACTTTTGTATAATGCTAATAAAATGCATTGGGCTCGGTTAAAGAATTATTTGCACTAACCTTTATTTCTTCATCTAGCTTATTTATCTTTTCTCTAAGCTTGGTAGTGAAGTGGTCTATAGTACATAAAGTATACAAAATTGTAATTATTTATTGAATAATGGTATTGAGCTTAGTGATTACCTCTGATAGCTTGAGTTTATTTATTGCCAGTTCCTAGCTTATTTTCTCTGCTAGCTTCAATAGAATTTTTGCCTATGCCCGCTCTTCCATTCTCTTCTTTGCATCAATATCAGAGGCATTGATGTGGCTGATTAGAGTGGCAAGTTTATCAATGATGGGATTTGCCTCATCAATGTTGATATCTGGGACTAGCATCAAAATGTCTCGAACATCCTCTAAGACCTATTTTCTTTTAGTTTCTTGTCTTATTTTCTCCTGTACATATTTTATTGTGCACAATTCACCATACCTTCTTAAGGCTTCAGGGTCTAGAGTCCTAGGGTCACATGTAGGAATTTCTATAATTTCATCTAATGTAATTAGACCCTTACCATGTTTCTTCTTTTTCTTTTTCTTAGGTGTGGGAGATTTTCTATATGATACTAGAGCGTTGGTCTCTAGATTTGTCTTTTCTTTCTTTGTAGAAACACTCTCTTCCTTATCATGCCCTATGACTGGTGTCTCGGTGTCTTGTCCTTGGGCATCGTGCTTGTTGTCTATTTTAGATGTCTCTACATGTGTATTCTTGTCAGGTTCTTTGCTTTCTTCCTCTTTATTTTTAGGCTCATTTGTATCTTTTTTCTCTTCTGCACTCTGTCTCTTGGTTGTATCCTTATGTTACTCGGGTGTAGAGCCCTTGGGTTCCCCTTGTGTAGCAATCTCAATTGCTTGTACTAATATTGGAAAATCACCCAGTATATCAACTGTTGCTGCCTCAATAGCTTGATTTTCTTATGTTGCACATGTAGCTATAGTGATGTCCTCATCATCTTTTACATCATCATCAGGATATCCATGTGTGATGTCTTCAATCAAGACTTCATTTGTCCCGATTGTTAATAGTTGGTTAGGAGCATCATGTGTATCTTCTTTAATATATCTTGTTGGGAAGAAATCCATGACATATGTATCATCTTGCTACTCAGTGTTGGATATATGAATTGGTTCCTTGGTGGCTATGTCAGCATCATCCGAGTGGACTCCTTTTCCTTTTCTTTTATCTTTCTTCTTGGGTATTATTCCTAGTGCAAGTTGATTAGTTTTTTCTCTTGATTCCAAAATTTTAGCCCATAGAAGCTTGTTGTTCTCATCAACCTCCTCAAGTTTACCTACCAAAATATTAAGTGCTCTACCTTTCATCAAAAATTGATAGGAATACTACTTCATCAACTCATTAATCTTGATAATAGATAAGGTAGGCATTGCAAAAATTAATGAGTGTTCCCTCATTTTCTTTTATGTGTGCAAGGCATATGTCCACCTTGCCAAAATCGTCTCATGTAATTCCTTAAGAACATATCTTACAAACTCAATAGGTAATATCTTAAATTTGATCATCGTTTGGATGATAGCTTCTTCTATTTTCTCCTAATACTTGGTAGACATATGTACATACCGACTTATCTTAGGGTGAGTTAGACTCCCTAAATCCTTTATATTTTCTAGCTAACTCATCTACCAACTGATTCTTATTTACAAAAACCTTACATTTACCTTGTTCATCTTCTTCTTCGGAGTCTGCATCATCTTTAGCTCTTATTAGGCTTCTCCTCTTCTTAGGTTGCTCGGTGGTGACTTGGGAACCTCTTTTCTTTTTTTTTTTATAAGTCTTTGTGGGAGTTAGCCTTGTGATTTTTTCTATTCCTTTCTTTAGGGGTGGAGAAGCAACTACGGAGGATCTTGTCCTTTCTCTTGTAGGTGTTTCTGCTTATTTTCTCTTCCCTATGGCCTTTACCAATGCAACTTGAATGTCCTTATTTGACTCAGTATCCTCCTCATGTTCATTGTGTAGACAACGATTTGAGAGTTGAACCTGTATCTGTTTGACAACCTAAAACAATCAAACGTTATAGCATATAATCAAAGCAAATACAATGGTAAGCAAGCCAAAATCAATGCCACCTCGGATTAAGCGGAAAATGGGTGCGCCCATGCACCATTTGATGTGCTTAGATATAAATGGATGTGGGTATGCTCACTACGCACTTGGAGCATGCAATTATGAAAGATTTGAAGCTATTGAGATACCTCAAAATGGCACAAATCAGGTATGAAGAACCTGTTTGCCCCTAAGGTCTCAATAGATCAAATATGCAAGCTAAATGATTAACTAAGATTGATTTTAGCCCAAAATAGATGTGATATGATGCTATGCTATGCAAAACAATAATGAAAAGCTATGTTAATCCATTATTTCTAAGCTATGATGAGCTAAAATGCTTTGAAAATAAACTAATTAAGATGATTTATGCTAAGTCTAGAATGAAAATGGCATTATAAGTTTACTATGCTTAAGATGAGAGTTGAGATAATTTGCTCTAAGAAGTGAGGGTATTTATAGGTTTGAGGAAGGGCTTGGGTTAAAAGGATGAGTCAGAGTTAGGGGTAGAGTTAGGGTTGAGTCAATGACAAGTGTCCAGACAAGTGTCAAAAGAGGATTGAGTTGAAAGGTTGAGGGAATGTGCACAATTTGAGAATTGTGCCCAAGGCCAAGAGGTGGCAAGGAAGAGATAAGAGATTATTAAATGCATAATTAATGCATGTAAGAGGGATAAGGGAGGCTTAAATGCATCCTTAAATGCATTTGCAAAGAGGTGGCCAAGAGGTGGCCTTCTTTGTTGACTAAGGAGGAGGTTAGCATAAGTTTTGGTTAACCTTTGCTAATGGAATGTGACAAGGTTAAGAAGGAGATTAGGATTAGGATTAGGATAGAGGCTTCTAGAAGTCTCTAGGCTTTTGGATAAGGATAGAAGGATTCTAGAGAAGTCTAGAACTTTCTAGGATTCTATGGATTTAGGAAACAAATTAATATTTATTTTCTCTCAAAAGGGGAAATGAGTTTAAGGCTCATTAGGGGAAGGTTTGACTAAAAGTCAAAGAAGACTTGGATTAGCTAGGAATCACTTTTAATTAATATTAAAGTGAGATTAGGGAAAATTAAGAGAGGTTAGGGATCCTTAGGATATTCCTAAGGTTTTGGGATTAAAATAAATATTTATTTATTTTAATGACTTTTGGGCAATTTATTAATTAAATAATTAATAAATAAGGAGATAATGTTTAAATAAGATTTAAACATTTTTGGAAGGGATTTCTTAATTAAATATTTTTAATTAAGACAAAGGGATTTAATGGCATAAAAATAAATAAATTAATTAAATAATTAATTAATTAATAAATGATGATGTCATCAGGGGTTTTTCAGAAAATAAAAATAATTTATTTTCTAAAGGATTTTTAGGTGTCTACATTTTGCCCCTCTTTGATGCGATGCCGCAAGTGGCATGGCGTCAAAGACAAGAAAATAAGATGCCCCAGGCTAGAATCGGAGGAATGAAGGGGTTGTGCCCCCTCAAGAAAATAATACAAGGAGTAAACATTGTGGAATTTTCTCGAAAGGAAACAGGGAAGGAAGGACCTAGGAAGAAGGGGAGATAAATAACCAAACTTCCAAGAGAAAAGATGAGTGAATGCAAGATGAGATGGAATGCAAAATGCAAGAGGCAGCGACATGAGGATGCAAGATGCAAAACTAATCTATATGATGCAAGATGCAGGGGAGCTCCAAGTGCAAATGGGGAGAGCACAACCTAGTTTGATATAGCAATGCTAGAGACTTGCCAAGGATACTGGGATCACGAGGCCTTGTCACCAGCGTTGCATAGGACTGACGCTAAAAAGACACGCAGGGTTGCCCCAGCATCACACATGATACCCGAAGGAGGCATGGTGGAAATGATGCTGAAGAAACCACAAACACACGACTGACTCACAGGCAGAAGAAAAAGATCAAAAGACCTTGCCCCAGATTATCCTCATTCGTAGCGCACCATGATATAAAGGATCATGGTGACTTTGAGTAGAGAACAATGAGAAGCTGTAAAAGATTAACAAGACCCAAAGGACAAAATCCAAGGTCAAAATGATAACTCCAAAAGACAACCTTTGCCAAGGAGAGAGATTTGAGTTTGATTGATGGTGGGAAGATTGGTCTGAACGTGTGGAAGGATACATCGACACGGACCTGGTGTGCTTGGTGGAAGATTAGGTCAGACAGGAAGGATACAACTGAGGGGACCCGGGATTAGGCTTAGGTCAGACAAAATAGGAGCATACATCTGTGCAGACCCGATGCTGATGGGGAGAATGCTGTGTTGCTGATTGGCAAATGATGCAGTTCAAAGATGGTCATGATGATCAAGGATAGTCGACAATTGATGTTGCTGAAGTACAAGGCTGGGTAGGACAAGATGTTCTGATCAAAGGTTGCTGCAGGACTAACAAGGACTATTTACAACAAGACAGCGACAAGGGCTGACTGACACAAAGGATGGGACCTAAAGACACATATGTACAAATGAGCTTAGGTGGAGACACAACTGAAGCTATGGTACAAGACTCAGGATTAGGATGTACAAAGAATCTGGGGATGAAGCTAAAGCTCCAAAGATATGTAGGATGATGCCCCAGTTGGGCTTGGAAAGCCAAGACGGACTGACAGAAGATGTGTCCTGAAATGACATGGATTTGGGAAGGACATATCCCAACGATGATGATTGGATTGAGATCAAGGCTTGCTACAAGACTAAGGATGTGATTGGATTGGTTGGCTTGATCTTGGATGTGGGATAGCTAGAGGATATGGAGAGGATGGGAAGATTGCTAGAAGACTGCTAGGAATGTTTAGATAGGGATGAATGGCATTGGATTGCAATGAGGTTAGCCTATAGCTAGATACCAATGACAAGGGAAGATACTAGGTGATGGAAAGATGGAGGAAATGCTTAGGATGAGGATGATGGAATTGCTGGGAGACTTGGATGGAGGAAGTTTTGGATTTGGATGGAAGGATGCTGCTGAGAGATTTGGATGGAGGATGGAAGAATGCTTGAGGATTGGAAGATGGAATGCTGGAGGAACCACTGAGGGATTTGGCTAGAGGAATGCTTGGGATCTGGATGGAGGAAGATTTGGATTTGGGTGGAAGGATGCTGCTGAGAGATTTGGATGGAGGAAGTTTGGGGAGATTGGATGGTAGATTTTCTTGAGGATTGAAAAGATGGAAGATTTTGGATGAAAGATAGTCTCCAAGGAATATGTCACCAAGGAACAAGATGCCCCCTGCTTAGGATAGTTCATGTATTTTAGAGGCATTAGGATGGGGTGCGATTGGATGGAAGATATGCCGACAAGAGGATGGATTGGATAGAGGATATGTAGCTGAAAAGTGTGATGGATGCCAAGAAGGTGCCCAAAAGCATGTATACCTGGTAGTCTTTGTTTTGTCATCAAGATCCAAAGGAGGATGAAGGAGGTGAGAGACAAATGGGATGGAGGAGATGCTAGATAAGAGGTGATAGAAGGGAATGGCCCCCAACTGCAGAAAGGAATTGGGGGGACCTACACATGATGCCTGTTTGCCAGGTTTTCACCATGGTACTTGTCCAAGGTGCTTGAATTGCCAAGTTTTCACCATAGGATGAATGTTTTTCTTTTTTTCTTTTCTTTTTTCTTGATATTTTTCTCTGATTTTTTCAATTTTTATGGATTTTCTGATTTTCTGTTGACTTTGTGCTGATCTTTCATAGATATACTAATGTGTTGACAACTTTCTGATTTTGCTGACTTGCTGACTTCTCTGATTTGTTGCTAACTTTCTTCACTGATCTTTCTGATGTGCTCAGATGTTGGTACAGCTTCGCTAGGATGGATGGATTTATGCAAAAGCACAGATTGGATGGGGTAGATGGGATATATGGTGGTAGAAAGTGTTTGGATGGAAAGATGGAAAGTGATCATGATAGGGGGATGTTGTCAGGATCAACATTGGCACATGTTGCGAGGAAAATGGATGAAGTGGATGGATTTCAGAAGATAGAGGTAGATAGGATGGAGGATTTATGCTAGGAGATTTTGGATCTTTGGGATCCAAAATAGATTGAGGAGATGGAGGAGAAGACTGAGTAGCTGGGGGATTAGCAACTTTGGATGCCATTGTGGATATTTCTGTTAGATGGATTACATCTTTTTTCTTTGGGATCCACATCATTTTTGTTTTAGCTTTGGTGGGCCTTTGTGGCCGTTGGTATGCATCGGATTTTTCTTTTTCATTGCTAAGCCTTTGCGGCCATGTAGTGGATTTTTCTTGTGCTTTTCTGGGCCTTTGTGGCCATTGGGATGCATTGGATTGATTGATTGGATTTTTCTTTGTTTGAGCATGTCGTTTAGACTGGACATGGCAAGCTTTGGATTTTTGTGGATATTTCTCTTTATGCATATTTGATATGGCATCCAAATTGCAAGGGGCATTGGATTGAATATGAGGAGATGTGCGGGATGGAGGAAATATGGATGGAGAGATGAATGGAGTTTGGTAGATAGGAGATATGGGCATGTGCCTTTGTTGATCCTGACTAGGGATGTTTGGATTTTGGATGAAAGACTGAGTAGGATAAGATGGGGGATGATATTTTGGGATGTAAGGTCCCAAAATGGATTAGGTATGTAGAGGATATGTGCTGGAAGATTTTGGGACATAGGGACCCAAAATGGATTTGGAGGATGAAGGAGGAATGTGATAGGTTGTCTTCGGTTGCAATGATGGAGGAGGAGGAATAGCGTTGTATTCTTTGGAGGATGTGATGGTGGGTTTGGAAGGAGGCCTAAATTTAGCTTTAGCTGTACCAACATTTCTAGAGGAAGTGCCTTCTTCTGATGTATGACCAATTCCACATGTTTTTGGATGTTTCTTATCTTGAACGGGCTCTAGATTTCCTTGTTCATGAGAGCCTAGGCCTTTGCCTTGATAATTCCATTTCTTGAGCATCTTATCCAAACAAGGATATTTCTGACTTGGGGAATATGACAAACATCCAGTTTCTGGTTCCTTGATGGAAGACATGAAACTAATTTCTTCTGCTTCAAGTGGGCTACCTCTGACAAATGTAAGAGGTCCAAGTGGATAGAGTGATGGCAGTGGGACAATTTGGATTGGAAGATCCTCAAGAGGAGAGGATAGGATGATGGGATCTTGACTAGGATTGGGAGATAGTAACGAATCTTGAGATGGAGAAACTGGGATGATAGGATCTTGGATTGGAGGAATTGAGATTGTAGGATTTTGGATTGGGGGTGATGGAAGCAATAGAACATGTGATGGGGGAAGTGAAAGGATTGGATCTTGATTCTCTTCTGCGAGTATTTCAACATGCTTTTGGACAAGATCTTGACATGGTAGGACTTGTGTGGATAGAGTGATGGGGGATGTATGGGTGGATTCTTCAGAGGGGGTGGATGGAAGGATGGGAGATTCTGTAGCTGTGATGTCTGGAAGAAGGAAGAACTCTTTAGATGGTATGGATGAAAGGATGGCAGGTTCTGCAGCTGTGATGGTAGGAAGAAGGGTGAACTCATGAGGCTCATCAGATATGCTTTGGATAATGTTATGAGGAGGTGATGTTGGTGGGGATGGGATGGAGACTTTAGATGGAAGGGACTCAATGATGCTAGGAGATGGAAGAGGATTAATGAGCGGGATGTATGGGAGGTAGATAACAGATGGCACTGATGGATGGGCCTCATCAATGATGGCTTCACATGAAGGATTGAAATGGCTTGGCTCTTCATTTTTAGGAGTGGGATTTGTTATTGGCTTCCTTGTGAAACTCCTTGGAGACTTTCGTGGTGAAGAAGGATTGGAATGTGGAGGAGATGGAGAGCTAGGATAGTCCTCATATGAGGATGGGGTGGATGAAGGGGAATTTTCTTGAGGGGATGATGGTGTAGACGAGGAGTTGGAGGATGGTGGGTTTGAGCGTGAACAACCTAGGCTAGAATGTAAATGGTGGGTTTGATGGTGGGTTTGAGGATGGCGTGCCAGAATGTAGACAAGGATTTGAGCGTTGAACCTGTATCTGTTTGACAACCTAAAACAATCAAACGTTATAGCATATAATCAAAGCAAATACAATGGTAAGCAAGCCAAAATCAATGCCACCTCGGATTAAGCGGAAAACGGGTGCGCCCATGCACCGTTTGATGTGCTTAGATATAAATCGATGTGGGTATGCTCACTACGCACTTGGAGCATGCAATTATGAAAGATTTGAAGCTATTGAGATATCTCAAAATGGCACAAATCAGGTATGAAGAACCTGTTTGCCCCTAAGGTATCAATAGATCAAATATGCAAGCTAAATGATTAACTAAGATTAATTTTAGCCCAAAATAGATGTGATATGATGCTATGCTATGCAAAACAATAATGAAAAGCTATGTTAATCCATTATTTCTAAGCTATGATGAGCTAAAATGCTTTGAAAATAAACTAATTAAGATGATTTATGCTAAGTCTAGAATGAAAATGGCATTATAAGTTTACTATGCTTAAGATGAGAGTTGAGATAATTTGCTCTAAGAAGTGAGGGTATTTATAGGTTTGAGGAAGGGCTTGGGTTAAAAGGATGAGTCAGAGTTAGGGGTAGAGTTAGGGTTGAGTCAATGACAAGTGTCCAGACAAGTGTCAAAAGAGGATTGAGTTGAAAGGTTGAGGGAATGTGCACAATTTGAGAATTGTGCCCAAGGCCAAGAGGTGGCAAGGAAGAGATAAGAGATTCTTAAATGCATAATTAATGCATGTAAGAGGGATAAATGAGGCTTAAATGCATCCTTAAATGCATTTGCAAAGAGGTGGCCAAGAGGTGGCCTTCTTTGTTGACTAAGGAGGAGGTTAGCATAAGTTTTGGTTAACCTTTGCTAATGGAATGTGACAAGGTTAAGAAGGAGATTAGGATTAGGATTAGGATAGAGGCTTCTAGAAGTCTCTAGGCTTTTGGATAAGGATAGAAGGATTCTAGAGAAGTCTAGAACTTTCTAGGATTCTATGGATTTAGGAAACAAATTAATATTTATTTTCTCTCAAAAGGGGAAATGAGTTTAAGGCTCATTAGGGGAAGGTTTGACTAAAAGTCAAAGAAGACTTGGATTAGCTAGGAATCACTTTTAATTAATATTAAAGTGAGATTAGGGAAAATTAAGAGAGGTTAGGGATCCTTAGGATATTCCTAAGGTTTTGGGATTAAAATAAATATTTATTTATTTTAATGACTTTTGGGCAATTTATTAATTAAATAATTCATAAATAAGGAGATAATGTTTAAATAAAATTTAAACATTTTTGGAAGGGATTTCTTAATTAAATATTTTTAATTAAGACAAAGGGATTTAATGGCATAAAAATAAATAAATTAATTAAATAATTAATTAATTAATAAATGATGATGTCATCAGGGGTTTTTCAGAAAATAAAAATAATTTATTTTCTAAAGGATTTTTAGGTGTCTACACATTGTTGCCAATTAAAATTTGTTACTCGGTTGCTTCTTCAACTAGCTTAGCTGTTGATCTTCTTCTTCTCCAAATTGTTTCACCAAGGTTTTCATCATCTTTTTGGATTTTTTGTTTACCTTCACTCCAGCTAGATCCATCTTTATCCTTAACTTAGCTTCCTCATAGGTTCCAAACCAAGTAGCTTTTGGATGTTTGGGCTCAGCCAATATTGCCTTTATTAACCTACAAGCTCGATCAATATCCAATTCATACCTCATTGGAGGTAACCAAGCAGTCCTTGGATCAACTAGCTTGATTAAAGTGGTGTTGATATCCACTAGAAAACATATTTCTTCTTTGTGCTTTTCAACTATATATCCAAGATTCCTACTTCTTTTGTGCATTCTATCCTTAAATTGTCCAAAATAATCATCCATGATAGTTACAAAATTATGACCTAGATTTTGGATAAACTAAATTATTTGAATAATAATTGGTTAGTTGACATCCCAGTCAACATTACTGATATATGGAAATAAGTTTTGCAGGTAGAAAAATATACAGACCAGTACTGAACCAAAATTACATGTGTTTGTCTTTTCTACCTGAATGGTTCTCATATTCTCCTCTAGTTGTTTCAATAGTAGCTCAACGAGGTCCAATTGAAGAATCTTATTGACAATCTTATATGCAATATCTATTTCTCCACAAGGTAAATTGTTGGGCCTTCTAGATTGAAAAATCTTGTACCTAATGACATAAACTCCAAACCTTGTTTCTAGGTCAATGATGGTATTGACTCTCATTCCTCTTCTATCCCATTCAGCTCTTATGAGCTTCTCGGTCTCTGCCCTTGGTGCATTCCTTATGGCCTTAACTTTATTAGTAGTGGGGTAACTGGTAACCACATGAATAATATCCTTAGATAGTTTAACTGGTTCATCCAACCACATTTTACCTTCATGTACTTGAATAAGAACAACCCTAATCCATTCAAATTTGAATTCTCTTAGGAAATATAGGGCATTCATCAATCCCTTAACTTCTAGGTGTTTGTGCTAATCCTTGAGCTTTTCATTCTCACTCGGCTCCTGGTAAGTGGATTGAAGTTCAAAATCTTTGATTTTACTAATTTTACAATGGATATATACACATATATCCTGCACCAAAAAAACCCTAGGCAATATACTGGAAAATGCACCTGCTTGATAACTCTGTGAAGCAATTTCAGGGTGTAACTTGTATTTGGGTTCCTCATAAGTCACAAACTTAATCAATGTGACCTTCTTTTCACTCTTAGACTTTGATTTCACAACCTTGGATGAAGATGCCATCATTTTCTCAAATTTAGGGCTTCACAAAATCTCAATAAAACAACTCAGTAGCTTGAAACTTACTTGAAGTAATGATAAACTTGTTCGGGATCTTCTTATATCTTTGTCAAATACTCAATAAATTATTTTCTCAAATCACTCGAATATCTCTGGTTCTTCTTGTGATCGTTGTGTGATGAAATGACTTGCTTCATTGCATATTTATACCTAAAAAAAATTTCCCGCTCAAACTTCTACATTAAATGCTTTACCTAACACAACTCGATAAATGTAGTTACGCTTGGTTAACACTTCAAAGGCTTCAAATCAGTTAACACTAGATATTACTCAGTTGATACTTCAATTCGGTCAACCTTGCGAATATTCACCAACTAACAAACTTTTACTCGGTCATGCTTTTACTGATTATACACATTTTAAGTTCTAAACATATAGTTCCATAATGCATCTTATTTCATGTTGATTTTGTGGTCATTCACTAGATATAAGGAACTATTGTAAGATATAACCGATTAAAATTTAGTTCCAACCATAACTTTATTGCCTAGGTGGAGGTGGTGATATCACCTAATCCAATGGAAGAGGTGTCACTGATTGCAGTAGTTGATCCAACATTGTCATTTGATGCTTTTCTCTACATTTGATTTCTTATCCTCATGATTTATTCAATTTTATTTTTATTTTTATCAACATTTATCTTTGGTGCTCGGTCTATGCAATCTTTTCTTAAGTGACTGACCTTGTGATAGTGCAAACATGCCATGCCAGTACTTGTCCAATTACGTGATCTTCCTCTCCAATTCTTTCTCATGTAATTTCTACAATATGTCCATATTTGTGACATGTTGTGCAATTAACCCAAGTGTTGTAATACCAAGTTTATGCATTACCTTCCCTTCTCGATTGATGTCTTGTTATGTTCTTTCAGTGTCTAGACTTGCTTCAGCTTTGTCCTTCATTCCTCTGATATGTGTCCATGCATGTTGCAAGTGCAACAATGTTTTTCCATGTAATGTTTCTTAGGTGTCCTATTCAACTATTATCTTCACTCATGTGCTTGATGTCCATACTTATTATAGTTATAGAAATAACCATTAAATTTAGGAGTAGATTTAGGAATACCTTTTTCTTTTCTTTTGCAAACATTTGATGTGTGGCTTGGTTTTCCTCAATGATAACATGATAGCAACTTATCAGGCATTTGCCTCCAATCTTAAATAGCCAAATTTATTTCTTGTTCAGCCTGTCTTGTATTATTCATGACATCAATCATTCTAACCATTTTTGTTTCTTAACTGATTTGTATTTGATGCAAGGGAGGATGGGGAGATGGGCCAAAGGCACACCCTAACCAAATCCACCTTGTAGAACAACAAATGCAAAAGAAACAAACACAACAATGAGAGAGAGAATGCAGGACACTTTCATATTTGATCTTCAAATTGATTCATACATGTCATGCTGTAAGGCCTTCCTAGTTTAGGCTAGATATTATAATTAAGTTTAGAAGTCCTCCAACATACGAGCATTTTCCAACAATTTCTAATTTCCTATCTTCTATCTTCTATCCAAAAACTAACTCCTAAAACTCTAACCAAACAACTATATGTATACAAGAGGCCATCGAGCCAATTCGGCCTTCAGATCCACAATAAATCAAAGGGACAACTAGATCTAGGTCTACATGCTTCCCAATGATGGATACCAACATTAAATCTATGACCCAAATTAAATGCACAAGTTAGCCTCAAAAGAAATCCAAAACAAACAACTCAGTAAGCAAGGAAACTGAGCACCAGATGAGCATCACCGAGTGCCAGGAAAATAACTAAGTGCCAGAGAGACAACTGACCAACACCAGTGAATAAAGGAAATCTAGCAACACCGAACCAACTCGGTCAAAGAAGGAACCAAAAAACATAGAAAACTTCAAACATCTTTTTGGTGACACAGGATTGCCAAGGACCCGAGATGCTCCTGCATCAAACAACTGGGGTTATTTGAAATTATTCTCTAAATCATTGAACTGGTATGATCTGAGCTACATTTAACTTAGATTGTGAAATCCATGAACTATCTTCAATCTGTCTATTCTTTCACTTTACCAGATATTCTATATACTATTTTCCTCTTGTACTTCTACCAATTCTTTGCTCCAAAATCTATTCAACTTCTTCTGTCTGCTTCTTAGGATATTCCATTAGTACTATCATGTCTTCATCAGATTCATGATACTCATACAAATCAACAATTTTGAAAATAGGTGATATGTCCATGTCATTAGGTAAATAAATCTCATATGCATTTCCACTGTCAAATTTCCTCAAAATCTTGCAAGGTCCAAACTTCTTCATTTTTAGCTTCGCATATGGTCCAATAGGAAATCGACCTTTCTTTAAATGAACCATCACTTCATCACCAACATCAAAATTCTTATGTCTCCTTGGTCTATCAGCTTTATCTTTGTATTTCTGATTACTTCTCTCCAACTTATATTTCACATCTTCATGCAGTGTCTTCATGTACTCAACAAATTTTACTCCTTCAACACTTCTCTTTCTCTCATCAGCAATATCCCTCAAATCAAATATACTTATCGGTTGTATGCCATTTACAATCTTAAAGGGTGTTTTTCTAGTACTCCTATTCACTAAATTATTGTATGAAAACTAATGTAGGAGCATCCTGGGTGTAAGAGCAGTCTTGCATCACCCAAAAATATTTTTGTTTTTGTATTCAATAAGGGCTATCTTGTGTAGAGCTGCTATTTATGGAAACTTTCTATTTTTAGTAAGTTGTTCATAAATCTTAGAATGTTCTGATTTCACATATGGAGGTTCATCTCAGTCGTATCAACCTGCCAGTAAAGTTTCATTGACAGATCAAGTCTAGCTTTGGAGATATTGAAGATTTTCAGTATTGGCAGTAGGGTATAGAAACTTTGAACTCAGTTTTGAAGGCTTTAGAGGCCCGGATGAGGTTGAGAATTTGGGTGACAAGTGCTTGCGCAAGTCAAGCCTGTAGAGCGCTTCGTGGCCTTTTCGAATTGGGGTTGTAATAGTCAATCAGAGCAACTAGCGATGACTTATGGTCTTCGGAAGTTGAGTCACCTAAAATGGAAGAAAATAATTTTCCTTCAAAATTTATGTTCGAGTTTCAAAAGTTATTTTGAGCTGAATTTGATGTAATAAATTGTAAAATAAAATAATTCTAAGTTTGGTCAGCCCTTTGGGCTAAATTTCTGGAACCTTCTTGGGTGCTAGAAATTGCCTATATAAAGAAGGCCCTTAGTGTTGTCTTAGGCAGTTCTGGGTAGATCTGGGTATTGATTTGAGGCTTTTTCCTATAGAATATTGTAAGGGAATGCCCATGTGGCTTTGCATATTGTAATTTTGAAAGTTTGTAATTCCACATTTATGGAGATAATAAGAAGCCAATTTTCTGTTCTTGCATATTGTTCTTATTGTTTCTCTATTTCTGTTATGTATTTGTGGCATAAAGAGGAGCACCCTTCATCAAGTGGTATCAGAGCAGGAGTTCTTGAGTGTGTAAAAAAATCACCGACTGTGAGGCAGATTACACCAGGACCGTGGTTAGGGTTTCAGCGCGCATCACAAAAATGCCTCCACAAAGGGAATGTGGTGGAAGAGTGGGTGTTGTAACACCTAAGGTTAGGGCACTGTAGAGACAAGTGCAAGCATTGTAAGAGGAGATTCGTAGAGGAATGAATCTTAATGTCAGAGATGAAAGCGAGGATGAAGCTGAAGAAGAATATCAAGAAGGAGAAGTTGAAATTGTAAACCAGGAGGAAGAAAAACTTTTTCAGGCCATTTTCAAGATTGGGAAAAGACCTAAGATTGAGGTTCCTTCATTTTAAGGAAATCTTAACCCAGAGGAGTTGATCGACTAGATCAATGAATGTGAAGAATATTTTGAGTATGAAGATATCGAAGATCCTGATTGGATCAAGTTTGAGAAGGCCATACTGAAAAGTCATACGAAGATCTGGTGGCAAGAGATTCAATTGGAGTGAAATAGAGGAGGGAAAGATAAAATCACAACATGGGATCGGATGGTGGATAAGTTTATTCTTGTTGATAGTGAGCTTGACCTACTGAAGAAAATATAAATTTTGAAGCATGTAGGAAAATCTGTTCAGGAGTATACAGAGGAGTTCTATCAACTTCTCATCAGAATAGGCCATGCTGAAGCTAATAAGGAGAAAGTTTCCCGTTACCTTAATGGGCTGAGGCCAAGCATTCAAGAGGAGCTGAATTTGGTTTGAATAAATAGTATTGAAGAGGCATACAAGTTTTCCCTAAAAGTAGAGGAAAAATTAAACAAGAAGTTTGAGAGCAAACAAAGTGGAAGAGGTCGTGATAGCAGATTTGGTGGATGGTCATATAGAGATCGAAATGAAGACCTGAAAAAGTAGGATGAGTCTAGTAACAGTCAGAATTAGAGAGGATATGATTTCAATAATTTCCATGATCAGAATAATAGAGATCAGAGAGGGAGAGGAAGAGGACAAGGATTTGGAAGAGGAGGCTTCCGTGGAACATGTTTTCACTGTGGAGAAGAAGGTCATAGGGCATTTGAATGTCCTCAATGCCAAGAAATGATAGACTGGAGAAATGAAGGCCAAGCTAGAATTACATATGTAGATGAAGATGCCAAATCATCACATTCTGAAGATGCTGAAAGAGGAGAGACGCTAATTAGTAGAAGAATCGTGTTGAGTGGTGAGAATGAACCTGAGCAAAGGAGGAGCCTATTTTGCACTAGATGCAAGTGTGAAGGTAAATGTTGTGATGTGATTATTGATAGTGGTAGTACTGATAATTTGGTGTCAGAAGAGATGGTGACAAAGTTGAAGCTTAAGAGGTAGAAACATCCACATCCATATCGGGTTGCCTGGGTGCAAGATGACCACAAGGTCATGGTTAGTGAATAGTGCCTAGTGAAGTTCAAGATCAGTAGGTACCAAGATGAGGTACTATGTGATATCATATCTATGGATACATGTCATATGTTGTTGGGTAGGCCATGACAGTTTGACAGATGTGTTGTACATGATGGTCATGTGAATACCTATTCCTTGAAAAAGGATGGAGTGTGACATAAACTAAAGCCATTCAAGGAGACTGAAGAAAAGGTATGTGCTTTATTATATGGTATGCGACATAAGGATATGTGTTTTACCTTAATTCCAAAGGCTGGGAAAGAGGAAGTAGAAGATGTACCTGTAGAAGTTGTAGAATTAATGAATGAGTTTCAGGATATTGTATCTGATAATATACCCGATGGATTACCACCGGTAAGAAAGATCAGTCATCAGATGGACTTGATTCCAGGAGCTAGTTTGTCAAATAAGACAGCACACAGAATGACATTAGCAGAAAGTGCAGAGTTAAAGATAGATTTGAAGTTTAGTTCATCACATCATCCATAAATTATATATGGTAGTAGTTCCAGAAATGCATCTGAGTTGAGAAGGATAGGTAAAGGAGAAATAAGTAGTTCAAAAGCTGAAGATTTTGAAGAACACTTGAAGAACATCCATGAGGAAGTGAGGAAGCACATTACCAAAATGAATGCACGGTATAAAGCTAAGGCAGATCAAAAAAGGAGGTATAAGGAATTTCAGATTGAAGATGAGATCACAGCAGCACAGTGGAGTATTCTAGCAAGTGGTTTAGATACTGAAGAGATTGAAGACATACTAGACAGTCGAGTTGGAAGAAGCACAAGGAATGGGACATATAAAGAATATTTGGTCAAGTGGAATGGATGACCTGTTGAAGATTCATCATGGATGACAAAGGAGGAGGTTAACCATCTTGGTTTTCCTCTTCACACCTAAGTCATGACAGGGTCACTTCTCAAATTACCCCGAGTGTCTGATGTAGGAGGATCCTGGGTGTAAGATCAATCTTGCATCACCCAAAAATATTTCTATTTTTGTATTCAATAAGGTCTATCTTATGTAGAGTTTCTATTTATGGAAACTTGCTCTTTTTAGTAAGTTGGTCATAAATCTCGGAATGTTCTGATTTCACATATGGAGGTTCATCTCAGTCGTATCAGCCTGCCAGTAAAGTTTCATTGACAGATGAAGTCTAGCTTTGGAGATATTGAAGATTTTCAATATTGGTAGCAGGGTATAGAAACTTTGAACTCAGTTTTGAAGGCTTTAGAGGCCCCAGATAAGGTCAAGAATTTGGATGATGAGAACTTCCATGAGTCAAGCCTGTAGAGTGCTTCGTGGCCTTTCTGAATTGGGGTTGTAATAGTCAATCGAAGCAACTGGCGATGACTTATGGTCTTTGGAAGTTGAGTCACCTGAAATGGAAAAAAATAATTTTCCTTCAAAATTTCTATTTGGGTTTCAAAAGTTATTTTGAGCTGACTTTGATGTAATAAATTAAAAAATAAAATAATTGTAAATTTGGTCGGCCCTTTGGGCTAAATTTGTGGAACCTTCTCGGGTGGTGGAAATTGCCTATATAAAGAAGGCCTGTAGTATTGTCTTAGGCAGTTCTGGGTAGATCTAGGTATTGATTCATGGCTTTGTCCTATAGAATATTGTAAGGGAATTCCTATGTGGCTTTGCATATTCTAATTCTGAAAGTTTGTAATTCCACATTTGTGGAGATAATAAGAAGCCAATTTTCTATTCTTGCATATTGTTGTTGTTGTTTCTCTGTTTCTGTTATGTATTTTTGGTATAAAGGGGAGCACCCTTCATCAAGTGGTATCAGAGCAGGAGTTCCTGAGTGTGTAAACAGATCGCTGACTATGAGGTAGTTTGCACCAGGACCGTGGTTAGGGTTTTAGTGCGCATCACGAAAATTCCTCCATGAAGGGAACGTGGTGGGAGAGATGGTGTTGTAACACCTGAGGTTAGGGCACTGTAGAGACAAGTGCGAGCATTGCAAGAAGAGATTCATAGAGGAATGAATCTTAATGTCAGAGATGAAAGCGAGGATGAAGCTAAAGAAGAATATCAAGAAGGAGAAGTCAAAATTGTAAACCAGGAGGAAGAAAGACTTTTTCAGGCCATTTCCAAGATCAGGAAAAGACCTAAGATTGAGGTTCCTACATTTTTAGGAAATCTTAACCGAGAGGAGTTGATCAACTGGATCAATGAATGTGAAGAATATTTTGAGTATGAAGATATCGAAGATCCTGATCGGGTCAAGTTTGCGAAGGCCAGACTGAAAGGTCATGTGAAGATCTGGTGGCAATAGATTCAATTGGAGTGAAATAGAAGAGGGAAAGATAAAATTACAAGATGGGATCAGATGGTGGATAAATTGAAGTGACAGTTTATTCCTGTTGATTATGAGCTTGACCTACTGAAGAAAATGCAAAGTTTCAAGCAAGCAGAAAAATCTATTCAATAGTATACAGAGGACTTCTATCGAGTTCTCATCAGAACAGGCCATGCGAAAGCTGATAAGGAGAAAGTTGCCAGTTACCTTAATGGGCTGAGGCCAAGCATTTAGGAGGAGCTAAATTTGGTTTGAATAAATAGTATTGAAGAGGCATACTAGTTTGCCCTAAAAGTAGATGAAAAATTGAACAAGAAGTTTGAGAGCAAACAAAGCGGAAGAGGCCGTGATAGCAGATCTGGTGGATGGTCATATGGAGATCAAAATGAAGATCTGAAAATAGAAGGATGAGTCCAATAATAGTCATAATCAGAGAGGATATGATTTCAATAATTTCTATGATCAGAATAATAGAGATCAGAGAGGGAGAGGAAGAGGACAAGGATTTGGAAGAGGAGGCTTCTGTGGAACATGTCTTCACTATGGAGAAGAAGGTCATAGGGCATTTGAATGTCCTCAATTCCAAGGAAGGATAGACCAAAGAAATGAAGGCTAGGCCAGAGTTACATATGTAGATGAAGATGCCAAATCATCACATTCTGAAGATGCTGAAAGAGGAGAGACGCTGATTAGCAGAAGAGTCCTGTTGAGTGGTGAGAATGAACCTGAGCAAAGGAGGAGCCTATTTTACAGTAGATGCAAGTGTGAAGGTAAATGTTGTGATGTGATTACTGATAGTTTTAGTACTGATAATTTGGTATTAGAAGAGATGGTGACAAAGTTGAAGCTCAAGAGGCAGAAACATCCACATCCATATCGGGTTGCCTAGGTGCAAGATGACCACTAGGTCATGGTTAGTGAACAGTGCCTAGTGAAATTCAAGATCAGTGGGTACCAAGATGAGGTACTATGTGATATCATATCTATAGATGCATGTCATATGTTGTTGGGTAGGCTGTGGTAGTTTGATAGATGTGTTGTACATGATGGTCATGTGAATACATATTCCTTGACAATGGATGAAGTGCGACATAAGCTAAAGTCATTGAAGGAGACTGAAGAAAAGGTATGTGGTATCTTAGATGGTATGCGGCATAAGCATATGTGTTTAACCTTAATTCCAAAGGCTGGAAAAGAGGAAGTAGAAGATGTACCTGTAGAAGTTACAGAATTATTGAATGAGTTTTAGGATATTGTATCTGATAATATACCCGATGGATTACCACTAGTAAGAAAGATCAGTCATCAGATCGACTTGATTCCAGGAGCAAAAAGTGAAGAGTTGAAGACAAATTTGAAGTTTAGTTCATCACATCATCCACAAATTATATATGGTAGTAGTCCCAGAAATGCATCTGAGTTGAGAAAGATAGGTAAAGGAGAAATAAGTAGTGTTCAAGCTAAGGATTTTGCAGAACACTTGAAGAAAATCCATGAGGAAGTGAGGAAGCACATTACCAAAATGAATGCACGGTATAAAGTTAAGGCAGATCAAAAAAGGAGGCATCAGGAATTTCAAATTGAAGATAAGATCACAGTAGCATAGTGGAGTATTCTAGCAAGTGGTTTAGATACTAAAGAGATTGAAGACATACTGGACAATCGAGTTGGTAGAAGCACAAGGAACGGTACATATGAAGAATATTTGGTCAAGTGCAAAGGATGACTTGTTGAAGATTCATCATGGTTGACAAAGGAGGAGGTTAACTATCTCGGTTTTCCTCTTCACACCTGAGTCGTGATAGGGTCACTTCTCAAATTACCCTAGGTGTCTGATGCAGGAGCATCCTGGGTGTAAGAGCAATCTTGCATCACCCAAAAATATTTTTGTTTTTGTATTCAATAAGGGCTATCTTGTGTAGAGCTACTATTTATGGAAACTTTCTATTTTTAGTAAGCTGGTCATAAATCTCAGAATGTTCTGATTTCACATATGGAGGTTCATCTCAGTTGTATCAGCGTGCTAGTAAAGTTTCATTGACAGATCAAGTCTAGCTTTGGAGATATTGAAGATTTTCAATATTGGCAGTAGGGTACAAAAACTTTGAACTCAATTTTGAAGGCTTTAGAGTCCTCGAATGAGGTTGAGAATTTGGGTGACGGGCGCTTGTGCGAGTCAAGCCTATAGAGAACTTCGTGGCCTTTCCGAATTGAGGTTGTAATAGTCAATCGGAGCAACTGGCGATGACTTATGGTTTTTGGGAGTTGAGTCACCTGAAATGGCAGAAAATAATTTTCCTTCAAAATTTATGTTCGGGTTTCAAATGTTAATTTGTACTGACTTTGATGTAAGAAATTATAAAATAAAATAATTCTAAGTTTGGTCGGCCCTTTGGGCTAAATTTCTGAAACCTTCTCGGGCGGTGGAAATTGCCTATATAAAGAAGGCCCATAGTGTTGTCTTAGGCAGTTCTGGGTAGATCTGGGTATTGATTCGTGGCTTTGTCTTACACAATATTGTAAGGAAATGTCCATGTGGCATTGCATATTGTAATTCTGAAAGTTTGTAATTCCACATTTGTGGAGATAATAAGAAACCAATTTTCTATTCTTGCATATTGTTGTTGTTGTTTCTCTATTTTTGTTATGTATTTGTGCATTAAGGGGAGCACCCTTCATCAAGTGGTATCAGAGTAGGAGTTCCTAAGTGTGTAAATAGATCGCCGACTATGAGGTAGTTTTCACCAGGACAGTGGTTAGGGTTTCAGTGCGCATCTCAAAAATGCCTCCATGAATGGAACGTGGTGGAAGAGCTGGTGTTGTAACACCTGAGGTTAGGGCACTGCAGAGACAAGTGCGATTATTGCAAGAGGAGATTCCTAGAGGAATGAATCTTAATGTCAGAGATGAAAGCAAGGATGAAGCTGAAGAAGAATGTCAAGAAGGAGAAGAGGAAATTGTAAACAAGGAGGAAGAAAGACTTTTTCGGGCCATTTCCAAGATCGAGAAAAGACCTAAGATTGAGGTTCCTGCATTTTCATGAAATCTTAACCTATAGGAGTTGATCGACTCGATCAATGAATGTGAAGAATATTTTGAGTATGAAGATATCGAAGATCCTGATCGGGTCAAGTTTGCGAAGGCCAAACTGAAAGGTCATGTGAAGATTTGGTGGCAAGAGATTCAATTGGAGCGAAATAGAAGAGGGAAAGATAAAATGACAAGATGTGATCGGATTGTGGATAAATTGAAGTGACAGTTTATTCCTGTTGATTATGAGCTTGACCTATTGAAGAAAATACAAGTTTGAAGCAAGCAAGAAAATCTGTTCAGGAGTATACAGAGGAGTTCTATCGACTTCTCATCAGAACAGGCCATGCAGAAGCTGATAAGGAGAAAGTTTCCCATTACCTTAATGGGTTGAGGCCAAGCATTCAGGAGGTGCTGAATTTGGTTTGAATAAACAGTATTGAAGAGGCATACCAGTTTTCCCTAAAAGTAAAGGAAAAATTGAACAAGAAGTTTGAGAGCAGACAAAGCGAAAGAGGCCATGATAGCAGATCTGGTGGATGGTCATATGGAGATTGAAATGAAGATCTGAGAAAGCAGGATGAGTCCAGTAATAGTTAGAATTAGAGAGGACATGATTTCAATAATTTTCATGATCAGAATAATAGAGATCAGAGAGGGAGAGGAAGAGGACAAGGATTTGGAAGAGGAGGCTTCCGTGGAACATGTTTTCACTGTGGAGAAGAAGGTCATAGGGCATTTGAATGTCCTCAACGCCAAGGAAGGATAGACCAAAGAAATGAAGGTCAGGCTAGAGTTACATATGTAGATGAAGATGCCAAATCATCACATTCTGAAGATGCTGAAAGAGGAGAAACGATGATTAGCAGAAGAGTCTTATTGAGTGGTGAGAATGAACCTAAGCAAAGGAGGAGCCTGTTTTGCAGTAGATGCAAGTGTGAAGGTAAATGTTGTGATGTGATTATTGATAGTGGTAGTACTAATAATTTTGTGTCAGAAGAGATGGTGACAAAGTTGAAGCTCAAGAGGTAGAAAGATCCACATCTATATCGCATTGCCTGGGTGCAAGATGACCACAAGGTCATGGTTAGTGAACAGTGCCTACTGAAGTTCAAGATCGGTGGGTACCAAGATGAGGTACTATGTGATATCATATCTATGAATGCATGTCATATGTTGTTGGGTAGGCCGTGGTAGTTTGACAGATGTGCTATACATGATGGTCATGTGAATACCTATTCTTTGACAAAGGATGGAGTGCAACATAAGCTAAAGCTATTGAAGGAGACTGAAGAAAAGGTATGTGGTTTCTTAGATGGTATGCGGCATAAGCATATGTGTTTTACCTTAATTCTAAAGGCTGGGAAAGATGAAGTAGAAGATGTACCTGTAGAAGTTGCAGAATTATTGAATGAGTTTCATGATATTGTATCTGATAATATACCTGATGGATTACCACTGGTAAGGAAGATTAGTCATCAGATGGACTTGATTCAAGGAGCTAGTTTTCCAAATAAGGTAGCACACAGAATGACATTAGCAGAAAGTGAAGAGTGAAAGACAGATTTGAAGTTTAGTTCATCACATCATCCATAAATTATATATGGTACTAGTCCCATAAATGCATCTGAGTTGATAAAGATAGGTAAAGGAGAAATAAGTAGTGCTGAAGCTGAGGATTTTGTAGAACACTTGAAGAACATCCATGAGGAAGTGAGGAAGTACATTACCTAAATGAATACATGGTATAAAGCTAAGGCAGATCAAAAAAGGAGGCATAAGGAATTTCAGATTGAAGATGAGATCATAGTAGCACAGTGGAGTATTCTAGCAAGTGGTTCAGATACTAAAGAGATTAAAGACATACTGGATAGTCGAGTTGGTAGAAGCACAAGGAACGAGACATATGAAGAATATTTGGTCAAGTGGAATGGATGACCTATTGAAGATTCATCATGGCTGACAAAGGAGGAGGTTAACTATCTCAGTTTTCCTCTTCACACCTGAGTCGTGACAGGGTCACTTCTCAAATTACCCCAGGTGTCTGATGCAGGAGCATCCTGGGTGTAAGAGCAATCTTGCATCACCCAAAAATATTTCTATTTTTATATTCAATAAGGGCTATCTTGTGTAGAGCTGCTATTTATGGAAACTTTCTATTTTTAGTAAGTTGGTCATAAATCTTGAAATGCTCTGATTTCACATATGGAGGTTCATCTCAGTTGTATCAGCTTGCCAGTAAAGTTTCATTGACAGATCAAGTCTAGCTTTGGAGATATTGAAGATTTTCAGTATTGGCAGCAGGGTACAGAAACTTTGAACTCAGTTTTCAAGGCTTTAGAGGCTCTGGATGAGGTCGAGAATTTGGATTACAGGCGCTTGCGTGAGTCAAGCCTGTAGAGCACTTCGTGGCCTTTCCAAATTGGGGCTGTAATAGTCAATCAGAGCAATTGGCGATGACTTATGGTCTTTGGAAGTTGAGTCACCTGAAATGGCAGAAAATAATTTTCCTTCAAAATTTCTGTTCAGGTTTCAAAAGTTATTTTGAGCTGACTTTGATGTAATAAATTGTAAAATAAAGTAATTCTAAGTTTGGTTGGCCCTTTGGGCTAAAATTCTGGAACCTTCTCAGGTGGTGGAAATTGCCTATATAAAGAAGGCCCGTAGTGTTGTCTTAGGCAGTTCTGGGCAGTTCTGGGTATTGATTCGAGGCTTTGTCCTACAGAATATTTTAAGGGAATGCCCATGTGATTTTGCATATTGTAATTCTAAAATTTTGTAATTCCACATTTGTGGAGATAATAAGAAGCCAATTGTATGTTCTTGCATATTGTTGTTGTTGTTTCTCTATTTCTGTTATGTATTTGTGGCATTAAGGGGAGCACCGTTCATCACAAACTCTTCTTGTGCCAATACTGAATCCCAATTACTCAGTGTGTCTCTGACTCAATATCTCAAAAGATTTCCCAAACTTCTATTCACAACTTTTTTTTGTCCATCAATCTGTGGGTGAAATGTAGAACTATATTTTAACTCAGTGCCAAATTTTCTCCAAAGAGTCTTCCAAAAGTATCCAACAAACTTACTGTCTCGATCAAAGATAATACTCCTTGGTAATCCATGCAATTTAACAATTTCTTTAAAGAAAAGATCTGCTATATGTACCGCATCTGATGTCTTTCTACAAGGTATAAAATGTGCCACTTTAGAAAATCTATCCACAACAACAAATATAGAATCATTACCTTTTACTATCTTTGGTAAGCCAAGAAAAAAATCCATATTGATGTCAGTCCAAGGTTTCGCAGGAACATCAATCGATGTATACAATCTACTATTCTAACTTACTCCTTTTGTAACTTGACAAACTCCACAACTTATTACAAATTTATGAACATATTTATACAACTGTGGCCAAAAGTATTTCTCCTTAAGGAAATTCAAAGTTTTATCAACACTAAAATGTCTAGCCAGACCACTACTATGTTTCTCCTTTATCAAATTAGTTCTCATTGCTCCTCTCAGTATACACAAATGATTACCTTTAAACAACATACCTTCTTGAATAAAATATTCTTCCCATTTAGTACTTGGTTGATCTTGAATAGGTGCTCTACACTTTCTCCACGCCTCAGAAAAATCAAGGTCAAATTCATAAGAATCTCTCATCTCCTCAAATCCAAGAACTTCAATTTTCATCTTGTTCATCAAAAATCTCCTTCTACTCAATGAATCAACAACTCAGTTAGTGACTCCACTCTTATGCTTTATCACAAATGTGTAACTTTGCAAATACTCAATCCATTTCGTATGTCTATGATTCTATTTATTCTGACTACCCAAACACTGTAAAGCCTTATGATCGGTATACAACACAAATTCACTTGGTATCAAATAATGTCTCCATTTCTTGAGTGCTTGAACAATATCATAGAATTCTTGATCATACACAGAATATTTCCTTTTTACATCATTCAACTTTTCACTAAAAATAGTAACAGGTTTACCTTCTTGACTCAACACAGCTCCAATTGCACTTCCACTTGCATCACATTCCACTTGAAATACCTTATTGAAATCAGGCAATGCCAAAATAGGCAATTCAGCAACCTTCTTCTTTAGAGTCTCAAAACTTTTATTAGCTCCATGTGTCAACTTGAATTATCTTTTATCTCCTCTCATTGTCTCAGTCATAGCATTACAAATTGAACTAAAATTTCTAATGAACTTTCGGTAAAAAATTTCCAATCCATGAAATGATCTTACCTCACTAGTATTCTCAGGTGTAGGCCAATTCAAAATAGCTTCAACCTTTTCAGAATCTATTTTCAAACCATCAGCTGAAATTACAAATCCCAAATACACAATCTCCTCTTTCATGAATGAACACTTTTTCAAATTTATCAGCAACTTTTCTTCTTTCAACCTCTGCAAAACTTGTTTAACATGCAACAAATATTCTTCTCTGGTCTTACTGAATATCAAAATATCATCAAGATATACAATCACAAACTTACCCAAAAATTTCTTCAAAACCTCATTCATCAATCTCATAAATGTACTCAGTGCATTAGTTAAACCAAAATGCATAACCAACCACTCATACAAACCCTCTTTTTTCTTGAAAGCAGTCTTCGACCATTCATCACCTTCTCTGATTCTGATCTGATGATACCCACTTTTCAAATTAATTTTGGTAAAATACTTTGCTCTAGTCAAATTGTCCATTATGTCATCCATTCTCGGTATAGGAAACCTATACTTCACTGTTATCTTATTGATTTCTCTAGAATCAGTACACATTTTCCATTCTCTATTATTCTTAGGTGCCAATACAATAGGTACTACACAAGGACTCAAACTTTCTCTGATCAAACCTTTTTCCAACAATTCTTGAATCTTTTGGTTCAATTCCTAGTTCTTGGTAGGTGTTGTAATACCCCAAAATTGGCACCTAATCATTTCAATTAATTTTGGTACATTTCTTCAATTTTCTATGTCATCAAAGTCCTAGTGCACTAGGCAATTTTCTCTCTCCTACTTGACTTTACTTGACTTGATGTCAATTGGAAAAACCCTAATTTGTAATAATCAAATATTGAATTAATTCCTAAAGTCTTTGACTTAATTGGCTAAATTACCCCTATGATAAATTAATTTAATTCTAAAGTCCTAAGTGCTTTCTAATTAAATTAAATCCACCCCCTTTAGCTAATTACCCATAAAAAAGAATTAATAATTGCTTGATATTCGAATGGACACACCTTTTTGAATTATTAATTCAAGATATTCGAAAGGCCACTTGTGTGGCATTTTCCATTCTTTTTATTAAGTAATTCTTGTCTTTTTGTGTCAATTGGGAATGAAGGGTCAGGAGTTTCGAATCAAGAACCTCTTCATTCTCTTCCTGGGCTTGCTTATTTAAGGAACCTCTTTTCTCATTCAAAGGATCCAGCTTTTGAGAGCACATAGATTATAGCGAAATTCTACTTCATTTTTTGAGATTCAAAATCTTTTGAGTGAATTATTTTAGTTAAATAATTTTTAGCATAATTGCATTCATTTTCTCAATCTTTTTAGATTAATCTCATTCTAGCTTTAAGATTGCATTTCTCTCATTTAAATTAGTTTGCTTACTTGTTCTTAATTTAGTTGCATTCTTATTTGAAAATACCAAAAAGAATTTGCATTCTCATTTTAGATTAATTGCATTCATACTAGTTTAATTGCAATTTGATTTCTTGCATATGATTTTCTTTTAAATCCTCTATTGTAGAATCAGTCTTATGGTTGTTGGCTTTCAATCTGAGAGCAATTTTAAACACCCCGACTACATCAGAGGCAACAGGTCGCCTCTCCATAAATTTTTGATTGAGTAATTCATACTCTCTCTTGTAATTTGATCATGAGAACAATGACTATGTTGTGTTTGTGCCTGATTTAGAGGTCCACATTCAAAAACACACATTTTGGTGCCCACCGTGGGGCAGGAAAGATCAATTTCTGGCCTTATTCTTGATTGGTTTTTCAATTTTAGTGTTGGTTCCAGGCCTTGTACAGCCATGTAAATCTTGAAAACCTTATAATATAATAATTGATGGATATAATGATGAATCCTCTTTCTCATTCTTTTGGTTTGGTTCATTTTTATAAATAAATGAATAATTTATGATCATTTTGGTGAAAGTGGGTATTTGCAGATTTAAGATTTCCTGAATATAGTCAGATTGAAACGTCTAGTAAGGACAAATTGTGAAGAATCAAGACCTCTAATAATATTAATTGGAAAGATACATTAATTAGCTTTCATTTCCTTTTAGTTTGAGTCATTTTTATGTAGATTTGTGAAAGTTATGGATATTTGAGTGAAAACTGGTTTTTAACAATCTATATTGGAGTTGCAGGAAATGATTTATTCTTAGAAAATGATTTATGGATGGAAAAAATAATTATCTTAGATATTTGGAAACTAGATTAATTAATAGTTACTATTAAATTGGTTTGGTTTCATTTGGATTCTTTCTAAGAAAGTTATGTGATTCCCTAGGTAGGGCCTGGTGTTTTAAATCTGATTTTTGACAGAAAAATGGCAGTCTGAAAAGTTTATTGGTTGAGGAACAAAATTGAATCATAAGACCTTGTAATTTTTGGAAATGGTAGTTCTTGATGTTGTCTAAAAACTTTATTCTTTACAAAAATTTTAATATTGTAATTTTATGGGTCAAATAAATCAATATTTAAAGACTGTCTTGAAGACAACAATGTTACATATCTTATGGTTTGTCATTGATTTGTCTTGATTATGTGCTTTTGGATGTGTGCTAAATGCTGGATTGCAGATCTTTGGACCTAAGGTGAGTTCTTAAAATCTCTATAACACTTGGTTTGAGCATAAAATTAATCTCTCATATGTTTGGCTTGAGTGTTACATGCTTTCATAGAACATTTTTCAATTGATGCTCTTAATGGTAAATGAATGAACATAGATTTGTTTTCATACAAGTTTATGTAAGTGAATGCTTGTGTTTAAACCTTAAGTAATTCTTGGTTCCAATATCAAATATCTCATTGAGTGATTGAGGGCATGGATTCATTGCTTGTTTACATAGAGAGTTAAATGTTCCACTTTGTGGACTCACTCTATGTTTGCTTGGAAAGTTAAATATTCCATTGGCTCAAACCCTCTTGCACTTATGAGTAGTATTGATTAGCAGTCTTAGATTACTTGTGATTGATCTAGATTGCTATCTTGGGTTATTAGACTCACTCATCTGCCGGCCCCTCGTTCCACCCCGTGGTTGTAAGGTCAACGCCACATTAAAGGGGAGGGGTCTACATAGAAAGAAGCGTTAATTGTTCCACCAGGTAACCCTTTTGTGCTTTTTAGAACTCATTAATTTTCTAAGGTGTGGACTCACTTTGAGTTTGTGTGACGAGTTAAATGTTCCACTTTTGGACTCACTTTGAGTTTGTGTGAGGAGTTAAATGTTCCACTTTTGGACTCACTTTGAGTTTGTGTGAGGAGTTAAATGTTCCACCTTGTGGACTCACTTCACATTCACTTGAAGAGTTAAATGTTCCACATTTAGACTCACTTCACATTCACTTGAAGAGTTAAATGTTCCATTTTTGGACTCACTTCACATTTACTTGAAGAGTTAAGTGTTCCACCTTTAGTGCTTTAATACTTTTGATAGAGAATTACTTATTTTTTCATTTCTAGAAGGCCTGCTTGGGGATTTCATCACCTCAAGGGATGACCTTAACTCTCATGTTCTAGTAGAGTATAAATATCGGGAGGTGAATCCAAAGACACCTCTCTTGGGAATGAGTTAGATTTCACTCTTGGCTAAGCCTCAAAGAACTTTATGTTGGATTAATTGATTATGGATGCCATTATCTAATTAAGTGTTGTCATTGATGTTACACAAATGTCACATCTTTGTTTCTCAGTGTTTACCGAGCTCTGTCGGTCAACAGTGTAGTTGTCTATGACTATCGAGTTGTCTGTGGCTACCGAGTTCCCAGTACTTACCGAGCTCATTCGGTCTTCAAAGGTTGTTACCGAGCTGACAGAGTTTTACTGAGTTTGGTCAGTCGTCAAAGGGAAATCATTTAGAAGGTATTTATCGAGCATGGTCGGTTTGATGGCGGATTTTGTTAAGAATTATTGGCATTTCCCAATTGACGGTGATAATTTCTTGTAACGTGTTAAAGATTGTCAGTGCTGACTTGTTCATTTGTTTTGGACAATCTGGTACGGTATATATAGAAGATCAAATTGTGGAATGAAAAGAGAGGATGTGATAGATGCGAAATAGAAGAGAGCAGGCAGTGAATCTGCGAATGCGTAGTTGAAGGATCAGATATCCTTGAGGAGCAGCAGAGATATATTCGATCAGGAAGGATCTCACTTATGCAGAACAGAGATCTGTAATCAGCAAGGCAGTTGCATTATTATACAAGTCATTTTCATTGTTATCTTTTTATCATTGTAACAGTGAATTCTAAATCTCTTAACCGAGTTGGTTTAACAACCATATTGTAAATCCTCTAACAAGGTGACAATTCCATTGAATTTTTCTCAAGACCTCTTACCAGGCCACTCCTAGCAGGGTGATTAAATCCTCTAACAAGGTCACACCTAATAGTGTGTTTTGTAACCTTTTACCAGGTTGGCTTCTAACCGGGCATCACTTTAGAAAAGTGAAAATCAGTATCTAGATACATTGGTGGTTTTTCCCATATTGGGTTTCCACGTTAAATTCTGTGTCTCTTGTGTTCTTAATAGTTATCTTAATCATATACAAGTGGTGATGAATATCTAAAGAATAATTTTACTAATACTCTATGCATCTACCAAGTTACTGCAATCTATCTACCGAGTGTTAAATAGATAATATTCATTAAGATATCCTAAGGGATCTGGAAAGAAATAATAGTGAAGTGTTTTATGGTTGACTGATTCACCCCCCCTCTCAGTCACTTCATCCATATTCCATCACTTTATACCTTTGAGAAGTGAAGGAGGAGATTTGGGTTACCATCTCCCCCCGGCTGTGTGATTTTAGATTCTTCTCATCTACGAATTTGGGCCTCACGTACCTTACATATATCGAGAACTCCATTTAGAAGAGCTATGTATAGCCTTATAGACAACTTGCTAGGATGTTGTTGTGTTTTAAGTGCCTGCTAAAACATTCTCAAGAACATACACAAGTAGAGTCCTTAGGGAGTAGAAATACTAAGTCACTATTCCTATTCATGCACAAGGTTGCTTTGTCCCTTGCCCATTGCTTGAAGACTGTTTTCTTGAACTCCTTGATTGTTGTCTTACATGCTTGATCAATGACTTTTTATCTGATCTGCCTTTTTGTCCGTGATCTATTTTCCTATTTTCCTATCATTCACTGTCAGAAACTAGTTGTCTTGAGTTAGGAATCAATTGATCTTTGCTTTGACTTGTGTTGTCTCTTATCTTTTCATCTTATCTCTTTATGCCTTTTGTACCTCACGTTGCGATAGTCTTATCTCGACTGTTCTAGCCACTCTTCTTTTGATGATTCGTACTAGGTCCATCTTGCATCTTGGCTATTCTAGCCATTTATCTCCTTTTCATTATCTTAGAGATAGAGTCTAGCTTTATCCTGAATCTTTTCTCATCACATCTTCATTTATGATTATCACAACTCAAAGTGGTAAGACTTATCCTATTCAAAATACTGATCAAGATAGAAGCAAACCTTGTAATCAAGACATAGATCATTCTGAATTTGTTGCAAAATTTGAACTTCGTGAGGGATCCTCACATTACTCCTCATTCCAAGAGTATTACAATCCATTGTTTCAGATACAGTCTGACTTATTATTTCAAGAATATTATAACCCATTGTTTGAAGACCAGCAAGACTCTGAAGGGTCACTTTCTAAAATCGAACCTATTGATCCTTTCAAACCTATCGACTCTTTCATGATCTCTCAGAATACTACCAAAAAGATGGGATATCCATTCCACTTCCTAGGGGGAGGAAAATTCAACAAAAGTCATGAGCAATGTCCAAACGACCAAGGTCATGGTCAGTCTCGAAATGGCAAGAGTTATGATCAATCCCACAATATTCAACATTCGATCAACATCCGGGACCTTTGTAATTTGAAACAGCGATAAGGGGATCCTCTCCTAACATTTCTCCAAAGATGGAGACAACTATGCAGGAAGTATCCACATGAATTACCCGAATCTGAAAAGCTTGATATCTTCTTGGACAATCTTGTCCCAAATTTTGGATACCAAGTATGATTATGAGGTCCCCTCACTTTTGACAATATGATTAGGTGGGCTGTGTGGATAGAAGCATTTATGGTCAAGAAAGGAGGATTGACTTTGAACAAAGACAAAAAGTAAGGACCTTCCCCCTCAAACAAGGATAAGGATAAGATTGTCAACAAAAACATAGATGTTATGAATGATAGGGTTGTTGACAATGTGATGCCAAAACCCTCAAAGTCTATCTTTATTCTCAGCTCTAGCATACAAATGGTCAAAGCCACTAAGAAGGCTACAACAAAAGCTCAACCGCCTTCCAGATTTTCTAGAAACAAACCTTGGATCTCTCACTATGACATGATCATTTCTCCAAGGAGCGAGGATAATCCTAAACCCAAAACTCCCTTTGTCTTGCGAGGCCCTACGCCTCCCTCTTATAACTCCACACAGTCTCTAGCTTGTGTGAATGCTATCACTCGATCTTGTGCAAAGATTATTCTCAAAGGTCTCAAACCTTTGACATCCAAACCAAAACTATCTATGGATAAAGCCCTCACCAAGGCAAATGTCCCCAAAGATCTCAATCTCGACCAGTTTCAATCTATGGTGGGTCATTTGACCTCACCTCATTATTTATCCTTCTTTGAAGAAGATGATCACTTGCTGAGCCACTCGCATAATGCTCTCCTGAACACTGAAGTTATGATAGGCCCCAAGAGTATCCCTTGCATCCTCATTGACAATAGTGCTAGCCAAAATACTTGCTCTACTAAGATGCTTACCCAAACGACAGACAACTTTGTTCCCACCAATAGAGAGTCCACTGAGTTCTATGATGCTAAGCTAAGAGAAATAGAAAAGACTCTAAAGATCAAAGATATTAGCATGGGGGAATATCAGATTGAGTCCATCTTATCACTGACAGCTCTTCCTACATCTCTGCATTCCTGTGAGGAACCCTCTGAAGACAGAATTCGTATTGGCTATCAGAGCTATGAGTTTGACCAACCTAGCTACAACTTTCACTAATGCAAGGATTCAGATAATGAAGAAATGCAGATTCAGCCTATGACATATGAAAGACCTTTGAATGATCAAAATTCTGATTCAGACTACCAGAAATAGTCTTATCTACCTTCTCAAGTGCTTCAAGAACATGATCTTGGTCCTCACCAGGAGGATTTTATACACTCTACTAAACATATTTCCACTACTACAGCTACTACTAAATATGTCACTACCTCTAATGGCACACATCTTGATTGAGAGCAACTGTTGGATGCTTCCCTTATCTTGGGTATTCCCCAGGGTATGCCTACTCTAGATTATTCCACCACTTCTGCTATTGAACAAAATCCTACTACTGTTGATTCCAATGATACACATACTGACTGGGAGCAACTATTGGATGCTTCCCTTATCTTGGGTATGCCCCAAGGTATGCCTATTTCAGATTACTCTGCTACTCCTACTACTGAACAAGATCCTGCTATTGAAGAAACCTTTCCTTTGGCAGATGATAGTGATGAAGAAAGACAACCTCTGACTATGTCTCTAGCTAAATGGGACTCCATATCAAATGCTACTACAAAAATACCAGTTGATGCTATGCACTTATATGCTAGTCTTAACAACTCAGAAAAGAGGAGAAAGTTATGATCCTCCAGATCAAGCTATTGATGATGATCCTTTCCACCCTCCTATGGAGATCATTCCTATGGCTACTAGGCCATCTGCTCTAAGTTATACTTCTACTACTCCAATAAATCATGGGTATGTAAGACCCCATTCTGTTATAGCTTCATGGAATATTGGCAGATCCATAATTGAAATGGTTCCTACTCATGTGCTTTTACCACCTGAAAGGGGACCTAACTCTTGGAATAGACCATCTTGGTTAGGCTCACATAATATTCCTCCAAACTTGTCTGACTCTTCTAAGACAACTCACAATCGACAACGCTCTATGGAAGATTACTTTCTCGATCTATTTGATTCATTCATGAATGATGAGGATGATACTGATATATTTGCACTTGAGCCCATCGCATCAACTTTTCTTCCCCCTTCATCTCCTAGAAAAGTGGCCTGTCCACTTCCATTTCCACCTCTCCACCTGAACCAATCATATAAGCCTCTTTCATCCACCATTCCCAAGTCTTTTGGAAGTAACTTGGATGTGCAACATAAAAATAAAAATAATGAGAATCCACTTATATCTCAAGGTCACCATGTCCCATCTAATTGACATGTGACTATGAAGAAAAGAAAGCAACAGAGGTGTTCAAAAGACCGCAAAGGTCCTCAAAAAGAAGAAGATAATCAAAAGCTAGAAAATAAAATAAAAAATAGATCTCGAAATCCATTCTACAGGCATTGTCATCAAAAGCACCTCAAAGTAAAGAAGAAAAAATTCAAAAGCTATGTGGATTCCAAAGAAAGGAAAAATCAAAGTTGTCATTCGAGCTTCCAAAATTCTCATACTTCCCTCCATTCCATCACCCTTTCCTCTCATACTTTACCCTCTTTACTCCATCTTGCCTTTTCCCAAAGTGCATATCAGTATCTCCTTATTACTAATGGTACGACTAAGAGAAATCTAGAACATACTCTTCCTAAGCATTTAAAGCGTGGGAAATCCGACAAAGAGTTAAGATGTGTCCATGAGGATATTTGTGGGTCTTTCCTAAGTGATCTTTCCTTGACTATGGATCTCTTGATAGTTGGACACTACTGGTTGGCTCTCTTGTTACTACTACAACATATGGTTTTGATTCTTCTGACTACTACTACAAATGATTGTGTTTCCAAAGATCACCACCAAAGGAGAACCACTCAAAGAGCCCACCAATGCTCTTCATCTAAAGAAGTTCTACAGCTGACATTCTCTATGTGCTCATGTACATATTTATTGGTCCTGAAAAAATCCTAAAAATTGATATATTGCAAAAAATTCTTAAAATTGCAAAATGTCCTGAAAAAATGATCATCTTAGTGAAAACCTGGCAAATAGGCGCTTTGATGTATCTATTATCCTAGTGAAAACCTGGCAAACAGGCGCTTTGATGTATCTATTATCCTAGTGAAAACCTGGTAAACAGGCGCCTTGATAATACTCAAAAAAATAGAAAATTGAAAAAATACAAAAAAAATGAAAAAATAAAAAATACAAAAAAAAATGAGATATTCAAAAAATACAAAAAAAGAAAAAAAAGAGAAAAGTACAAAAAAATTGAAAAAGAAAAAAATGTGCCATTGATGAAAACTTGGTAAACAGGCATCATGGTAGCAAAAATAGAATCTCTGCCAAGATGGTGAAAACCTGGTAAACAAGCACCACTTGTTTCCTAAAGTAACATTTTCTCTCAGCATTTCTTGGCTCTTAGATTCCCACTTTAGTCTCTTTGCTTTCCAAGCTTTAGTTTTCTTTCCCGCTTTAGTTTGCTTCCTTTGTTTCTTGCTTTAGTTGGTTTCCCGCCTTGGTTTACTAGCTCATGCTCTTGCCTTCAGTTGTCTTCAGTATCTTCCTTGACTCTTCATAGATTGGAACTGGTTCATGCTTGGGGGCACCCACCTGGTCTAGGGGGCATTGTCCTATCGCTTTCAGAAACTCTTTTTGAGCATCAGTCACTAGCAATTCTCACTGTGTCTGCCTGCTGATGCCTAGCTACTTTTGAGATTTCTCTCCTTGAGGATCTCTCGTGTATTGGTTGCTAGTGATTTCCATTATGCCTGCCTACTGATACCTAGCTTTCGTTCGACCTCTCTTTCGGGACCTCTCCCTTACATCAGTCACCAGTGGTTCTCACTATGTCTGCCTACTGATGTTTCGCTAGTATCTCTAAGATTTATCACCTTGAGGATCTCTCTTGTATCGGTCACTAGTGGTTCTCACTGTGTTTGCCTGTCGATACTTTTTTAGATTCCCGATATCTTCTTGAGACTTTGTCTCTCGCGATGGTCACTAGTGGTTCTCACTGTGTCTGCCTACTATCATTTTCTTATTAAGACTTTGAATGTTATCTTTTTGAATCGACTTCAATCCACTTGAACATGAACTTAAACTGAAACTAAAACTTGATTTGTGTTCCTCTGAGGCTTGCTGAGCTTTGTTTTCTTTAAGTGTTTGTTTGTGTGCTTTCCTTTTTCTTTTTGCTTGTTGGTTTAGTTCCAATGATCCAAAGAATTCATATAAGAGGGGTGTCTGCCTGTAAGAGCCTCCATCTCATATTGGATGGCCATGCATACCTCAACTCCTTTTATTTGGATGCTTTGGTGAGGTTGGTTCTTCTCCTTGTCTTTTGAGTGACTTCTTTCTGCTACTGGTGAAATTGTAAACGCTCGTCCTATTAAGTGAACGTAAGGGTCACTGCGAGTAATCTTTGGCAAAAGAAGGAACTCCTGCGTGTTTGGTGTGTTTGTTGCAAGCAACATTCAGGTCATTCTAGCATCTATGTTCTAATGCTTATGTTAACTTGCTAGATCAAAAGGAATAGGTGTTCAGGTCATTCTGGCTTCTTGCGCCTTAATGCTTACTCCTTATTCCAACAAACTTAAGACTTGTGTCATATTCATATTCTCATAATAGAAATATTAGTAAGGATTGTATGACATTTTGTGATTGTCTGAACTTAAAAGGCTCTATGATGATAAAATATAGAGTCCAACAACCAAGTCCTAGGGTTTGCATTTTCATTTTAAGCTTGCATCTTTAGCTTAGGCTTGCATTTTCTAGGCTTGCATTCACATTCTAAGCTTGAATTTGAGACAATATCTTGTTGCTCTCTTAAATGTCTTCATCAAAGGTTCTCATCTTTTGTCCCGGGTTCATCATGACTGCATATAGTTTTCGGGATCAAAATCAAAATCTGACATCTCTACATAACTCGAAATCACATTTTAAATTCTGAGACCCTTTGGGATAGGACACTTGTACAGTCAACCTTCTGGCATCATCTTCCTGCCAGATCCTCATCTTTGCATTATGTTCTCAAGATCTTTTCTCTTTTCATCAAAGTCAACTCTAGTCAAATTTGGTCAACCATGGTCAAACTTGGTCAACGGGACCTCTGCATTTTTCTGATTTGCTTCTGCATCTTCTCGATCTTTGATCTTATCTTTATTTGCAACCTCTTGCTATCAATCATCTTCTGACGTGTCATCTTTCGATTTCACTTTCAAGGGGGTAGGATGATTGCATCATTGAATCTTGTCGAATCAATTCTTGAATCAGTCTGATCTGAATCATCAATTTTCATTGCTAGGGGCATCTTGGTGCCTCACATCTTGTTATCTTATCATCTATCTTTTAGGTATCTAAGCAATCTAACTCGGATCCTTGGGAATCAAGCTTCGTTCTAGAGATGGCTCTCGAAATCTCTTTTAGACTGTTATCTGGGCAATCTAACCCGGGTCTCGGAGGGCTAAGCTTCGTATTGGGGCAATCTAACCCTGATTCTAGAGACAGTCCTAAATCTGCATCTTCATCAATTGGTATTGGGGCAATCTAACCCCGATTCTGGTTCTCTTCTAAGACCGTTGTCTTTGCAATCTAACTTGGACTTCAGAAAATTATCATCATCTGTCACTTCAGACTATTCTTTGAATCAACATGTTGTTCGCACATAAATTCAAAGAGGGGCAAATGTAATACCCCAAAATTGGCACCTAATCATTTCAATCAATTTTGGTGCATTTCTTCAATTTTCTATGTCATCAAAGTCCTAGTTCACTAGGCAATTTTCTCTCTCCTACTTGACTTTACTTGACTTGATGTCAATTGCAAAAACCCTAATTTTTAATAATCAAATATTGAATTAATTCCTAAAGTCTTTGACTTAATTGGCTAAATTACCCCTATGATAAATTAATTTAATTCTAAAGTCCTAAGTGCTTTCTAATTAAATTAAATGCACCCCTTTTAGCTAATTACCCATAAAAAGGAATTAATAATTGCTTGATATTCGAATGGACACACCTTTTTGAATTATTAATTCAAGATATTCGAAAGGCCACATGTGTGGCATTTTCCATTCTTTTTATTAAGTAATTCTTGTCTTTTTGTGTCAATTGGGAATGAAGGGTCAGGAGTTTCGAATCAAGAACCTCTTCATTCTCTTCCTGGGCTTGCTTATTTAAGGAACCTCTTTTCTCATTCAAAGGATCCAACTTTTGAGAGCACATAGATTATAGCAAAATTCTACTTCATTTCTTGAGATTCAAAATCTTTTGAGTGCATTATTTTAGTTAAATCATTTTTAGCATAATTTCATTCATTTTCTCAATCTTTTTAGATTAATCTCATTCTAACTTTAAGATTGCATTTCTCTCATTTAAATTAGTTTGCTTACTTGTTATTAATTTAGTTGCATTCTTATTTGAAAATACCAAAAAGAATTTGCATTCTCATTTTAGATTAATTTCATTCATACTAGTTTAATTGCAATTTGATTTCTTGCATATGCTTTTCTTTTAAATCCTCCATTGTAGAATCGGTCTTATGGTTGTTGGCTTTCAATCTGAGAGCAATTTTAAACACCCCGACTACATAGGAGGCAACAGGTCACCTCTCCATGAATTTTAGATTGAGTAATTCATACTCTCTCTTGTAATTCGATCATGAGAACAATGACTATGTTGCGTTTGTGCCTGATTTAGAGGTCCACATTCAAGCACACACAGGTGTCAACCGATGAGGTGCTTTATTCGGTAAACTAGCTCCATGGATTAGATCCATGTAATGATCAATGCTTCTCTTCAATAGAAAACCATCAAGTACATTATTAGAAATGATTTTACTGTACTCGGTGAGTAACTTATCAATCTCCTCAAGAACACTATCCTCTATTTTCTTACTCAGTTTGTTAGGAATCACAGCTAAACATACATCATTTTCTTTCAAATCCTTAACAAACTTTCTTCCTTCCATCAAGAAAACTTACACAGATGTGCAAACATTATTAACAAGTTCTTCCATCAAAGGTAACAAGATCTATCTTCTTCCATCTGCCCAAATAGTATATTTATGCAATCTCCCATCATACATATCATGTCTATCATATTGCCAAGGTCTACCCAACAAAATATAAACAAGAATCCATAGGCATGATATCACACAACACCTTATCATAGTACTTTCCAATTTTCAAATTCACATAACATTGTTCACTTACTAAGAGTGTATGCTCATCTTTGATCCATGAAATTTGATAAGGCTTCGGATGTTCCAATCTTTTCAATTGCAATTTTGTGACCATTTCCTCAGATGCCAGATTCTCCGAGCTACCATTGTCAATAATTACCTTCCAAACTTTGTCATAAAATCTACATCTAGTCTTGAACAAACTTTTCCTTACCGGATCTTCCTTATTACTTTCACTCCAAAGTTCTCTCGTCACCATCAAGTTATTTTCCATCTTAGGTTCATTCAGTAACTCCTATTGCACCAAAGCATTCCTACTACTATTGACCCTCTTACTTGCATGTGTACATTCAAATGATGTATGTCCTTCACCTCCACAGTTGTAAAAATTTCCTCAGAAACTTCCTCTGTTATAACCACCCTGGTAGTTACTGCCTCTTCCTCTAGATGAACTTTCACCTTTCCACTTGATCTTGCATTTATCCAGATTTGTCTTTTCAAGTCCAGATGTACTATTTTCACTATAAGATCGACCTCTTCCTCTAGGGAATCTACCACCTCTACCTCTTTATCTTTTCTCATGTCTTTTGTTCAATTTCTCCTCAGCTTTCAATGCAAATTGATAAGCTTCTTCAATGTTCTCCAATTTAACCATACCGATTTCTTCTGGGATGGAAACTCTCAAACCATTCAAGTATCTAGCAATTCTTTCCATATCATCTTCATCATGTCGAGACCTAATATCTAATCCATAGAATTCCTCAGTATATTCCTTTACCAAGCTATCTTTTTGTCTCAAACTTTGCGTTCGCCTAACTATGTTAATTTGATAATCACAAGGTAAGAACTTTCCTTTCAACTTATTCACCATTTTACTCCATACCTTTATTTTTTCTTTGCCTTTCCTTTTTCTGTCCAGATGTAGATGTTCCCACCACAAGGATGCATTACTTTTCAACTTTGTGCTTGTAATTTTCACCTTCTTTTCCTTAGGTACATTTTCATACTCAAAGTACTTTTCCATCTCAGTGATCCAATCCACCAATTCATTAGAATACAATTTTCCACCATACTCAGGAGGATTAAAGTGTGGTGTAGAATTTAGACTTGTCAAAGCCTTCAAGAATCTTTCTTCACCATGATCCATTACAGGTGCAAGCTCTACATTGCCTTGTTACACCTCAACTTCATCATCACTAACATCTTCAAGATGTCTTCCTCTTCTCTGGGTTGTTTCAATAGCTTCTAACCTAGTAGCAAGTTGTCTCAACATGTCTCCCAATCTTGGATCTGCATCTCACCTCCCATGAACCATCTTGAAAACCCTCTTCAATTGCAGGTCAGATCACAATCTGCTACCCCACAACAATTCAACTAGTGTTTCATAAGAAGGAACCCTCAAACCTAGATTTGCAAACCTAGATCTAGATCTCACCTTGATCTGATACCACCTGACACAAGGGAGGTTGGGGAGAGGGGCCAAAGGCACACCCTAACCAGATCCACCTTGCAGAACAACACACATGGAAGAAACAAACACAATAGTGAGAGAGAGAGAATGTAGGACACTTTCATATTTGATCTTCAAATTAATTCATACATGTCAGGCTATAAGGCCTTCCTGATTTAGGCTAGATATTACAATTAAGTTTAGAAGTCTTCCAACATGCAAGGATCTGCCAACAATCTCTAATTTCCTATCTTCTATCTTCTATCCAAAAATTGACTCCTAAAAATCTAACCAAACAACTATATTTATACAAGAGGCTACTGAGCCAAGTCGGCCTTTAGATCCACAATCAATGGAAGGGATGACTAGATCTAGGTCCATGCGCTTCCCAATGATGGATACCAATATTAAATCCATGACCCAAATTAAATACACAAGTCAGCCTCAAAAGAAATCCAAAAATAAACAACTCAGTAAACAAGGAAATCGAGTGCCAGACAAGCATCACCGAGCGCTAGGAAAATAACATAGAAAACTTCAAACATCTTTTTGGTGACACAAGATTGCCAAGGACCCAAGATGCTCCTACATCAGCAGTGCTTTCACTTGTTCAGTAAGATGTTGAGTCTTTTCAGATAAATTTGATATGGTTCATTCAAATGCATCAGATATGCTACCAGATCTAGATCTAGATGCCTCAAATGGATCATCTATCTCTTGTTCATGATAATCAGTCTCATTATACTAAAGTGCCATATCCTTCCTTTTGATCAGTAACTTTCTTAGTTCTTCTTTGGCTTCCTTGAATTGTTCAATGTAGATCTGTATCTGTATTCTTTGATTCTCAATAGTCTTATCAAGCTGATACCTTTCCATCCTTAAGATCTTTTCTCTTCAATGATTAAAATTTCAAAATAAGAGAACTAGCTCTGATACCTATTGTTGGGATTATGGAAATATATGTACTAAGAGGGGAGGGGTGAAACAATACCTTTAAAACTTTTCAAACTGAATCTTTTTAAATATGAATATCATTAACTGATTGAATCCATTGCATGTAACATACATCCAGAACATAACTGAAATGTAAATGCATGCAATCTAATCAATAAACCATTCATGAAACTTGATACACATAACTCAAGTATTTTGGTATCGCGGAACCCTTGTTAGAAGGTAAAAACTACGGTGGGGATGACACCCAAAAAGCTTCACTACTTCAGTAACACAGTTGTCGATTAAGGCTATAAAGATTGTGATCACTTCTGGTGATCTTACCCTATTAGGAGAAACAATGAGATCAACTAGATCTACCTGGTTAAAGGATTTTAGCAAAAAAATCAAGTGCGCACTCGGCTAAGAGATTTTCAAAAGAACTATTAAGTTCACTTTGTTAAGAGATTTAGAAATCTGCTACAATGGTTAAAGAGTAACATTGATGTATGACCTGAATGAAATAAAACTCAAATTGTTGATATCAGATTCTTTAAGTACAATAAAGATATCACCTTGTTTTGATGTGTATGTCCTTTTGTACTAATCGGTAGCCTTATATTTGTTCATGTAAATTGAATCTTCTGTCAAAACTCTGCTTGATCTTCTGATGTCCTGAGTGTGGATACTTCTTGGTAATATTTGTCAAAATGACTTCCTTACAAATTTAAAAAAAATTGACCTTGACCTTATTAGGTGTTAGCTTGTGGTGACTGATCAAGAAAGTAATATCTAGGAAATTACTTTACACTTTTCATTCATCATGGGGTTCGGGGTTAACTTGTCAAGCATTTTTGAGTTGACATGTCAAACATTTCCCTAGGTTGACTCATCAAGCCTTTTCTTAGGTTGACTCATCAAGTATTTTAGGGTTAACTTGTTAACTGACATAAGCCTTGTTATATTGGCTTAGGGTTAGGGATTTCAGGAATGATGTACGATTTTAGTACTTGCACTGGATTTGAGCTATAAGGGATTATAGATTGTAATCAGGTTGTAATCACTGGATAATAATAATATTGGACTCGTTGTTGGTGGACATAGCCTAGGGATTGGGTGAACCACGTTAAATCTTTGTGTCTTCTGTTCTATTTTGTGTGGTTTATGTATTTATGATATTGGTTATATTTGCACATAATTGTTATTTTTACCTTGTTAATCCTAACATTAGGGTTTTACAATATCTTAGAAAACCTAAGATCTATGGTAGAAATAAATAACCTAGATCATCAATACATAGGAATTATCAACAATTTAATGATTACATCCATATTAAATATTGTCTTGATCTTGGTAAACCATTTTCTAATCGGTCTAAAACATTTTCCTTGATGTTTGTGCTATTTCAAACTGCTATGTCATTTCTTATTTGACTCGGTGTATACTACATTCATCGTTCAATAATTAACTAGTGCTCGGTTTATATGAATGCATGGTGACTACTGTACTTGATACTCGATGATCATCTATCTCGGTAAGAGTGCTCGGTCAAAGCTATGTTCAGTTAAATTAGGTATCTGCCTTATGTTATGCTCAGTGTATAAACTATGTGTATTGACTGACTATCATGTCTTGTCTCCTTTACCAACTCTATGACTAAATGATACTAATTACAACCATTAATCCTCTTTAGGAGTAACACCAACATGATCTTAAAGTACTAAATCTAGGATTCTCTATCTATTTTTTAAGAGATTTATCCTTGACTAATCAAATGGTGTGTCTTAGAGAAAAAATGGACCTCATTATAGTATCTAGTGTAAGATCCAAAATCCCTAAGAACAAAATTTCTAAATGTTCAAATATGGGAGGAAGAAAAAAAGCAATTTTATAGGGGTTCCACAAAATTTGAGGCAAATATTATGTATAATTATTGCATAGACTATGTACAACCATACAAAGAATATAGAATAATAGGACATATGTTGTATAACATATTCACCTATTTATAAATAAATTAGTGCTTTACACAAAAATTTAGTCAATTTATATGATTTTTTTATGACTTGGACACTTTCCTAGTAAGATATAAATTTATTGACCTTATAAACTATATATTTTTGGCATGTTGATATAATATTGTTTCTATCACTATTTTATGATAATTTTCACCCACCCATTATTGCACCACAATCCAACACTATTGCTATAGGCTCACCACCTCTTCCTACTACTCTTTTCCCCAACTAAATTCCACTTTTATATTGGACTCAATCAGATTAGTGATTAGCATATAGTTCTTAGGCCCAAATCTCAATTCTAGTGAAAGTTTGTCCATTGCATCAAGGACCAACACTTCGGATCCCCCAAACCTACAACTTGAAGCTATATTAGAGAATATTTTTTATAAATCAACTATATCCTAGGCATATAATATCAAGAAGTTGTAAATGATATGTCATCATAAAGCTAGTTATGTGTACTTTATAGTGGTGTTGAAAGATTTCTACTTTTTTGTTGGGGAATTTTAAATTTTCCTCTGGTATTTATATCTACTTGTTTTGGCTTTTAAGCTCATATTTGTTGGCTCACATCTCTTATTTTTATAATTTTTAAACATTGGCAAGTTGGTTTTGTTCCCTACACATTTTTTAGACCATTTTTTATTAGAATTGATTACCATGTTCTTATTATTCTCATCAAACTTAATTTTTTTGGTTTGTTTTTTAATTGATTTGTTTTTTTGGAGAAAGAGGGTAATTTTCTTGTATTTGAGGATTATACTGTTATTTCTCCTTCAAGTTTTTATATCTGTCAAATAAAAATCATGGATTCAACTTCACTTACTCCATATGATTATTATGGATGGTGAAAATAAATTGAGATCAATTTAAAGAATAAGGATTGTATCAAGTGGTCAGTTATATAGAACTCAAACCAAGATTAGCTATCTAGAAAAGATGGATTGTTATAACATATGTGAATAGTCATTTGGGAAATTGTTCATGTCAATTTATCCTAATATCCTCTTTCACATTGAGTCTTGTGCTACACACATTTAGGATACTTTGTAAGTTTTTTATTTTGGGAACATGATTATTGGTTTGAATCCTTTTATCTTAACAATGTCCAAGACATCTTCAATAAATTCAAATCTCTCATATTATTCTTGATATGGTATGGTATTGAGAAATGAGAGATAAAAATATTATTATCATCCTATAATACCTTGGTCTTGATTATTCAATTTTTATTTCTACCTTAGGTATGTGCAGGATCATGGTATGCCAAAAAGTGGCAATGTAAAAAAAATCTCCTTTTCACTCATCCAAAAATGCACTAAAAGTTGTGTTGACTTTTTAGTAGGCTTGGGTATCAGCACACATGGCCAAAGATAATTACGATGCATAAACCTAATCAAGTATCTGATTGAAGATTGGATATCCAATTTTCACCTGCCCAAATTTTGTTTTTCATTTGAAATTTCAACATTTTCATTTGAATGCTATTTTCAATTTTGATTTTAGTTTTTAATTTGTGTTTTAGATGTCATTTTTTATAATATAAATATTATGATATTAGTATTAGTATTAGTATTATATTATTATTATTTATATTAGTATTGTATAATAGTATAATATTAGTATTAGTATTAATATATTAATATTATATTATATAAATTAGTATTATATACACTATGAGATCTGTCGACATCCCCTATAGTAGGCTCAGAAGCTACACGTCTCTATCTTGAAAACTATGATGCACGCTGAGGATAATTCACTGAATGTGACCATGCTTCCCACATGAGAAGTAACCATTTCCTCTACCATGACCTCTCCCAATGGAGGGTGCACTAGACTACTGATAGTTGCCTCTTCTCGTAACTAAATGTGTTCTATGTGCAGGTTGACTGGGCTGATTACACCTATTGCACAAAAAGTTATGGAAGTTCTTAGAGTGGGAACCAATGTATGCACTAGATGATTTGTTCCCTTCATATGTTGACTATGAAAATAGGGAGGATGTTTCTTGAAGTTCCCTACACCTTGGTTCAGATTCCCATTATAACATGAAGATGTAGGAACTCTAGTCTACATTCCTATCTTCCCACCATGTCCTAGAGCCAAATTTGCCTCTACCAAGATAGGCTTAATAACCACTTCTTTGAGGGTCTTGGTTTCAAAAACCTTATCCCATCTGATGATGCAACCATTGGGTCTGTGATGAAATTTTGTAACATAAGTGGTGCCTCATCACTAAATCCTGCATAGGGCTTGAGCTTGAAGAAATAACGCTCGTAATCCTAAACCAACATGTAGTTTCCACATATTATGGAACTCATCTGCATGCTGTTTCTACCACTAATTAGATAAGAAATGCTCATAGAAGTTTTCAAGGAAAAGATACCAAGTGATAGTCTCCATGGTAAGTCCCAATTTATTCTCCTCAATTTTCCACCAAGAAGTTGCAAAAACCTCGAGGCTCATAATGACACATTTTGTCTTAATATTAGTATCAAACTGTTGCATGGAGAAATATCGATCTAAATCAATGAGCCAAGTCTCTACCTCAAAACTGCTGCCAAGACCATTAAAAGGATGAGGTCATGATCTTAGAAGGTATCTCATTTGATTGGCCTTTATGGCTCCCTAACTAAGGGTAGTGTCCTTCCTTTTCAAACTTCTAAAGCTCTATCTCTCCTCATTATTAGGATGGAGTGATGCTTCTTGTTCAGCCTTGTCTTGGACATGTAGATGCTCTAGAATAGTCTAGAGAATCTGTCTATCATTGAGTTCTCCTAAATCACCCTGATGTTCTCCACCATCCTCTTCCCTTCTCTCCTCAACTCTCTGACTCGTAGGAGGGCTAGGAAGTCTTCTTCTTTCATGTCCTCTACTATGGCCTCCACTTCAGCCTCTAGAAATGTATCTAGTTTCAGTGACCATATTTCCTACAACATTCAACAACAAGGATGAAATAATTCAAACATGAAGAAATCATAAAACAATAGTCTAAAATACAAGAGTGTTAATATGTCTAAGTTTTGTTTCATATTTTAACTACTAGAAATCTAATGGGTGTCCAAAATTCCCAAAGTTCCCTTTGTTTGAAACATGAGCTCTAATACCAAGTATAATGCCCCACTCGAGAACCCATGAGATATTAACCTAAAACATGTTACTAAGTTTGCAAAATATTTTTTTTCTTAAGTGTTTACAAACAATAATGAATAAACAAGTGGAAGTAAAACATAAAGTCCATGAGTACACACAAACACAATTTTTATTTTATATTACAATCTCAAGGGTTCCTTGACATAGAAACTACACAAATATAATTACATCTATTACTTACAATAATGCTCTAAATCCTCTACATATTACATCATAATACATATGAATAATAAAGTATACATAATATCCAACATCCATGACACAAGTTATAGGATTTGTAATTACAATTAAATACAAAGTACAAAAATAGAGAAAGTACAAGAATAAGTCTCAAAGAAGATAGGATTGAAAGCAACTGCAATAAGGATCATCCAACACTGGTACAAGAATGTTAAAGTCTCAAATGGTAAAAGAATCACTACCTCCCAACCTCATGGAAACTTGGGGTTCCACTTCCACTATGCTGAGGAGATAACATTAGATCTCAATTGGATAACAATACCAAACCAATCATGTAAAACTAAGAAAGGATCCTAGAAGCTCCTATCTCAAGGGTACATCTCAAAATCAAGGTACACATACTAATATAGAGGAAAAAAACACATGTAGAAATCCTAAGATGAAATCAGGAAAGTTTCATCACATATGTCAACCCCTTGGAAAGATCTCTCATGACTCTGACTTCCAAGTTTAATCATATGCAGAACCTAAAATCCCCTCGTGTAGACAAGGATAACTGAACATGCCAGACTCACTACCACTACTAGATGGGAAAGCATCTTATCCCACTTCCATTTGTTGGGATAGGAAATATATAGTACTGAGAGGGGAGGGGTGAATCAATACCCTCAAAAACTTTTACTGAATTAACAATCTAGACAATAGTAGTGCTTATCCAACCAACTGAATTCATTATTTGCAACATATATTCAAATAACTTGTAAATGTAAAGTGCATGAAAAAAAAACAATAAATCATTCATGAAATGTAACACATGACTCAAGTATTTTGGTTACGCAAAAACCCTTGTTAGAAGGTAAAAACTATGTTGGGGATGACACCCAAATTTTTTTCACTACTATAGAAATAAAGTATGCTAGTTAAGGCTACAAGTGTGATCACATTTGGTGATCTTACCCTGTTAGGAGTAAAATAATATTGATTAGATCTACTTATGAAAGGATTTTAGCAACACCAAATAAGTGTGCACTCAGTTAGGAGATTTACAACAGATAGTTAAGTCTACTCTATTAAGAGATTTGCAATCTTTCTACAATGGTTAAATTGGTAACATAAAATATCAGTAAATGACAACTTGTACTTGTCTGAATCAGATCTATGAAATACTAAATATATTTCACCTTTATGTGTAGTATATTACTCTCTATTTTTCTTGGTAGCCTTGTATGTTTTTGATCAACTAAATACTATCTCTGATTACTGTGCATTCATGTAAACCTTTCTCTGATCTTCAATGTCCTAAATGCGGCTATTGCTTCATGATCTCCTTGACATGTCTATGTCAAAATGACATCTATAACAATAATATAGAAAATTTATTTGACCTAATTAGGTTTACAACATCTTAGAAAAACTAAGATCTACGGTGTACAAAAATAACCTCACTCTAACTATTACATAGGAATAATCACAATATTAAATGATTACATCCATAGTAAATATGTCTCAATCTTGATAAATCATTTAAAGATCTATGTAAATAGTTTACATAGAGATATGTTCCATTGTTGATTACTATGTCATTTCCTGAACAACTTGGTAAACGCTGCATTCCCTGTTCGGTGAATTAACTGATGTTCGGTGTGTAGAATGCTTGGTGTTCACTGACTCTATGCTTGGTAAAATCTGATGCTCAGTTAAACTTGTGTTCTTTTAGCTTTAGGTTCTACCATGTAACTGCTTCGTATGAAGGCTTTGTAAGTTCAACCGACTAACTTGTATAGCTCCATATTCCATCTTTTACCGACTTCAATAGCTTAGATTACTGACACATATTATTTTATACTAATGACAACACTTAATGCTCAAATAGAGATAAAAATCTCCCCCATCGGCATTAGTAAAAAAACCATAATGTATATATACCAAATCTCAAAAAAATATTCTAACTCCATATATACATAATCTCCCAAAATTTTACTAACTCTATACAAAACTCACCCTTTGTGCATGCTCCTTGTATATAGTGAAGTACATTGGCATACATGTTTTCCCCCTTTTTGAAATTAATGCCAAAACAAAATGTACTTATAAATTATCAAATATGTGCTGGTGGGTTTTCTGCAATGAAGCTAAGAAGTTTGCCCATTCCTCTTTCAAGTTGTCAAGAGCAATGTGATCAAGATCAATTTGTGCATTCATGTCAAAAATGTTTTCCAAAACTAAAATTTCTGGGGTGGCTACTAATACCTTATTTTTTTCAATATGTCACTCTATTATCTTCAAATATGGTAGTAACTCGACTTGCAGCTCGGTGACTTGGTCACTTATGATTTCTTCTTGCTTCCTTAAGTCTTCTCTCAACTGCCTCAATTCTTGTACTTTAAGTATATGCTTATGAAAAGCATTAGGCTTGATTAGAGAAGCATTTCCACTAGCCAAGATATCTACATCTAGCTTCTTTATCTTCTCACTAACCTCAACAATGAAGGTGTCCATAGTGCATAACTTAAATAACATTTGGATAATCTTTTGAGTTATAGATTGTAGCTCGGTTATAACCTCAAAAAGTTTTACCTTATTGATAGCCACTTCTTAGCTGATTTTCTTTGCAAGTTTTTGTTGTATCTTAGCTTCTACCCTCTCTTCAATCCTCTTCTCTACATCTGTATCAAGGGCATTGATATGGTTTGTAAGATATGAACATTGGTCCAGAATTGGAGTATCCTCATTTATTATTACATCAGGAACAACCTTCTGAAGAATGTCTCTTACATATTCTAATATCTACTTTCTTTTTCTTTCTTTTCTCATTTTCTCCTCATGCGCAATTCTCCATACTTCCTCAACTCCTCAGGGTCCAAAGTCCTTGGGTCACATTCAGGAATCTAAATTATTTCATCCAAAGTGACTGACCCTTTTCCATGTTCTTCTTCTTCTTCTTCTTCTTCTTCTTGGTCTCTTATGGAGATGTCTTCACAATAGGTACTAGAGATTTTACCTCTGTGCTTGTCTTTTCTTTCTCACTTGACACATTTTCATCCCTTTTTTTTTTCTGTCCGGTGACCCGAGTATCAGTCGATTGACTAGGGGCCTCTGATGTAGTGTTGGTGGTGGTTTTCTTAGTGGTCTCTACTAGCTTAGGATCTTCATGTGCCTATGTTTCAACCTCTTTCTCCTTAGGCCCATTTGACTCGATGGTGCCTTGTGTACTTGTCCCTTGCTCCTTAGTTATATCCTTCTCTTGCTCGGGGGTTGAGCCTTCAAGTTCCTTTTGAAAAATAATCTCAATTGCTTGTACTAGAATTGGAAGGGCACCTGGTATTATATTTACTGCTGGCTCGGTGGGGGCTTGTTCTTTTGGTTGTGCTCCAAGAACAGTGATGTCCTCATCATCCTTAATATCATCAAGATCACCATTAGTGATGTCTTCAATAAGAACATAATTTTTACTTGTGATAGTCACCTTCTTGGGTGGATCTTGATACACTTCTTGATAACTTGCTGGATGAAAGTCAATGGAAATGGTAGTATCAAGAACCTTAGTGTCTAATAGCTCTATAGGGTCCTTTCAAGGCTATATATGCATCATCTGAATGGATGCCTTTTCCTTTTCTCTTTCTCTTCCTCTCGATTATTATTGCCAATACCAACTTTTCTGCTTCAGCTCAAGCTTGGAGAATATAAGTCCATAATAACTGACTATTCTCATCAACTTCCACCAAATTTTCATCAAGTATTTGTAGTGTGCTGCTTTTAACTATAAATCTCCTGGAATATTGCTTCATCAACTCTTCAATTTCAGGGACTATTAATGTTGGCATTGTCATTATTAGGGAGTTTTGCCTCATTCTCTTCTCGGTGCTTAAAGCATAAGTCCATCTAGCTGATACTTTATCATACAAATTTTTAGGTACATATTTTGAAAATTCTATTGGTACCTTTTTGAATTTTATCATCATTTGAATTACTGCCTCCTTTATCATATTCTAGTCCTCAGTTCTCATATGTACAAACTAACTCAACTGTGGGTTTCTAAGGCCTCTGGTGTCTATTATTGTTTCTACTATCTCATCAATTGATTGTTTTTTATTCACACTACCTTGAACTAATTTATGTCATCCTCCTCTTCATCATCAACATCATCTTTTCCTCTTATCAGCTTCCTTCTCTTCTTTGGTGCCTCAGAGGTAGCTTGTGTACCTCTCTTCTTTTGATAAGTCTTGGTCAGTGTAGGCCTAGAAATCTTAACAACTCCTTTCTTTAGTGGTAGACCTTGTTCGTGCTCTAGTTTGAACTTGTGCCTGCTTCTTCTAAGGAGTGTTCTTAATCGGTGTAGATTTGTCATCTTTGTCAGACTTAGTTACCTCTTCATAATATGTAGTGTCAACAAGAAGTAACTGACCCTCAGTTTCTACCTCAACTAGAATGTCCTCAGATTCCTTAGCATCATCTACATCTTCTCCAAATTGTTTAACTAGTTTGTCCACCATTTTTCTTGACTCCTTAGTAACTTTCCCAATAACTAGATCCATTTGTATTCTTTTCTTATCTTCCTCATAGGTTCCAAACCTAGAAGCATTTCAATCCTTAGGCTCTTCTAGTAAAGCCTTGATTAACCTTGAAGCTCGGTCAATATTTATCTTGTATCCCATTGGGGCTAACCACTTTGTTCTTGGTTCAAATATTTTTATCAGTGTATAATTTGTGTGCACTAGGAAACAAATGTCATGTTCATATTCTTCAACCATATATCTTGGTATCCTACTTCTAGCATTCATTCTCTCTTTACATTTCTCAAAGTAGACATCTAAAATACTCATAAAATTTTCAACCAATTTTTGTATCAAATCATTTATTTTCAGTGTCACTAGCTTGTCGGTAGTCCAGTCTATATTACCGATTGAAGGGAAAAAAATTTGCACATAAAATAATATGCAAAGTAGCAATGATTCAAAGTTACATGTATTGGATTTTTCTGATCAAATTATTTTCATGTTTTCTTCAACTTGTTTCAACAATAAATCAGTGAGGTCTAGCTGAAATCCCCTTTTCACCATCTTAAATGCAATATCTACCGCTCCACATGGTACATTTTTGGGTTGGCTTGATTGAAAGATTTTGTGACCAATAACATATGCATCGAACCTAGTTTTGGGATCCACAATTATGTTTACTTTCAATCCTCTACTGCCCCATTCTGATCCAGTGGCTTTCTCTAACTCAGTTCTCGGTGCACTCCTTAGTGCTTTCACTTTGTCACTGCTAGGGTAACATGTTATTGCATGTATGATATCCTTTGTGATCTTCATGGGATCATCTATCCATAGTTTTCCATCATGAAAATAGCTCAAAACTATTCTTATCCACTCATTCCTGAATAGCTTTGGGAAATGTAAGGCATTAATCAAACCCTTGACTCTCAAATGCTCATGATCATTCTTCAATTTCTCATCAACACTTAGCTCTTGAAATGTGGAAATGAGCTCAAAATCACCAATCTCATCAATCTTGCACTGAATGTAGGCACATATGTCTTTGACTAGCAAAACCCTAGGTGGTATGCTCGAAAAGGCTCCAATTTTGTCAGTCTGTGAAGCAACTTTGGGGTAAAGTTTGTACTTCAGCTCATTACATGTAGCAAAAATGATCAACCTAATTTCCTCCTCATCTACATTCTTAGATTTGTTAACTTTAGATGTTGATGCCATTGTTCTCCATTTAGGGTTTCAGAAAAATATTAAAGAAACAACTCGGTGATGATAACACTTACTCATAACAACAATGAAAACTATTCAGAATCCTTCAAATATTTGTTCAACCATTCTGAAAATCTTTTGCCAAAATTCACTCTAAAAACTCTTAGCTTTTCGTGTTCGTAATGTGAAAAATAAGCTAAGTCCTTCATGCATTTATAGCATTTTTGAATTCCTTCTCAAACCTTTTTACAATAAATGCTCAACCTAACACGGATCGGTAACAACAATCACTCCTAGTGTATACCATGAAATGTTATAAGCTCGATTAACACATGAAATTCCACTCAGTTAATATTGGCACTCGGTTAACCTTGCTATAAGTTATTGACTAGAAACTTCTCACTCAGTCTAGCATATACTGATAGTAAACACTTAAATCTCAAAACATGTAAAACCATAGTGCATCTTAATTCATGCAGATTTGGTATGTGAACACTTGATATAAGGAGTTGTATGATAGATATAACCAATTGGAATTATCAGTTCCATACATACCTTTTCAACTTAGGTGGAGGTTGCTATGTCACCCAATCTAATGGATGAGGTATCACCGACTGCATTACTTGACTCAACATTATCACTTGATGCTTTTCTCTACATAGTGTTTCTTACCCTCATGATATCTTTAATTGTATTTCCATTCTCATAGGTTTGTGTTTCTAGTGATCGGTCTCTGCAATCTTTACTTAAGTGACCAACCTTATAACAATAAGTAAACTTTCCATACCAGTTCTTGTACATCTGTGAGATCTATGTCTCTAGTTCTTCCTCATGCAGTTAGCTGTAATATGTCTATATCTTCCACATGTTGTACAATCAACCCATGTGTTATAATCCTTAGTATAAGCATTACCTTGTCTTCTTGGTTGATAGGTCTTGTTTTGTCCTTTTTGTGTCCAAACTTGCTTCATCTTTGTTCTGCATTCTTATGATGTACGCCCATGAATGTTGAAAGTGTAACAATATTTCTCCATGTAGGGTTTGTTAGGAGTCCTATTCAACTTATATCTGCACTCAAGTGCCTAATGTCCATACTTGTTACAACTATAACAATAGTCATTAAACTTAGGAGTGGTTTTAGGATTAACTTTAGCTTTACTCCTACAAACATTTGATGTGTGGCTCAATTTACCACAATGATAGTATGATAGTTTCTTAGCTCTTTGACTCATGTAGGCATTCATATGTTTAGCTTTCTTAGATGATTCTCCTTGTTTGGTATAGTCTAATCTAGTAGTACTTCCAAGTCCTCTTTAACTGATCAGAAATTCATCAATTTTCTTGGAACTGTCTTCAACTTTCTTAATCATTTCATTATGTTGTTGTTGCATCTTCACTTCATTTTTCAGTCTCACATTTTCTTCTTTGAGTTCACCAATATCTTCAAGTTTCCTTATAAGCTCAATATTTACTCAGTTGATTTCTTGACTTACAAAAACCATCTAATTAGAGATTTCAAAATGATGCTCGATAAGACTTAGTATCTCAAATTCTTTCTCTTGTAGTTTCTCAGTCATTTGTCTTCTATTTTCAATAGCCAAATTTATCTCTTGTTCAAATTGTCTAGTATTATTCATCACATCAATCACTCTCACCATTTGTGCTTCTTGACCGATCTGCAAGGCTTTAACTTGTTTAGTAAGATGAAGATTTTTATCAGATAAATAAAAAAACTTCCTTCAGATGTGTCAGATATACTGCCTGATCCAGATCCAATATTCTCTAATGGGTCATCAATTTCTTCTTCAATATAATCAATTTCACTATACTGAATAGCCATATCTTTTCTCTGAACTAGTAACTTCTTCAATTCATCCATTTCTTTCTTGTATTTCTCAATCAAGATTTTCATCTGAATCTTTTTATTCTCAATTGTCTTATCCAACCTATATCTCTCCATCTCTCCATCTTTCATCTTCAGTGATTAAACTTCCAAATAAGAGATCTAGCTCTGATACCAATTATTGGGATAGGGAATATATAGTACTGAGAGGGCAGGGGTGAATTAGTACCCTCAAAAACTTTTACTGAATTAACAATCTACAATAGTAGTGTTTATCTAACCAACTGAATTCATTGTTTGCAACATACATTCAAATAACTTATAAATGTAAAGTGCATGAAAAACAAACAATAAATCATTCATGAAATGTAACACAAGACTCAAGTATTTTGGTTACGTAGAAACCCTTGTTAGATGGTAAAAAATGTGGTGGCGATGACACCCACACATTCTTCACTACTGCAGAAATAAAGTATACCGGTTAAGGCTACAAGTGTGATCACTTTTGGTGATCTTACCCTGTTAGGAGTAACATAAGATTGATTATATCTACCTTTTGAAAGGATTTTAGCAACACCAAATAAGTGTGCACTCAGTTAGGAGATTTACAACATACGGTTAAGTTTACTATGTTAACAGATTTACAATCCTACTATAATGGTTAAATTGGTAACATAAAATATCTATAAATGACAACTTCTACTTGTCTGAATCAGATCTATGAAATACTAAATAGATTTCACCTCGATGTGTAGTATATTATTCTCTATTCTTCTCGCTAGCCTTGTATGTTTCTGATAACTGAATATTGTCTCTGATAACCGATCATTAATGTAAACCCTTGTCTAATCTCAGATGTCTTGAATGTGGCAACTGCTTCATGATCTCCTTGTCATGTCTATGTCAAAATGACATCTATTACAATTATATAGAAAACTTCTTTGACCTAATTAGGTTTACAACATCTTAGAAAACCTAAGATCTATGGTACACAAAAATAACCTAGATCTAACTATTACATAGGAATCATCACAATATTAAATGATTACATCCATAATAAATGGGTCTCAATCTTGGTAAATCATTTAAAGATCCATGTAAACTATTTACATAGACATATGTGCCATTGTTGATTACTATGTTGTTTCCTAAACAACTCAGTAAACACTGCATTCCCTATTCGGTGAATTAACTAATGCTCAATGTGTAGAATTCTCAGTGTTCACTGACTTGGTGCTTGGTATGCTCTGATGCTTGGTAAACATGCTCGGTTAAACCTGTGTTCTTTTAGCTTTAGGTTATGCCTTGGAACTACTCGGTATGAATGCTTTATAAGTTCATCCGACTAACTTGTATAGCTCCTTATTCCATCTTTTACCGACTTGAATATAGCTTAGATTATCAACTGACCTTATTTAATACTAATGACAACACTTAATGCTCAAATAGAGATAACACCATCCTTAGCCTATACAAGCACTCAAGACATGGGTGAGGAAACCATTATCTTATTAATTCATTTTAACCACATTTAATTTATATTATCACTTGATTAAGTAACCTACTAAGGATACCAAGGTAGCCACTTCCAGGCTCTGACACCTCCAAAGCAAGCCACTTCCCCTTTAATACCTAGATAACCTCTCCTAAGTTCAAAATCTCAAAACCATAACTCAAGGTCATCATAATATCCAAATCTGGTTCCAAAGAATAACAAGAACACACAATAACAATTTTCATCATAAAAATCAAGTCTATAAAGTTGGGTTACAGCAAGATCGACTATCACAAAAGTGTGCAAGGCAAATAAAATAAAACACAACCCAAACTCTGCCTCTAGTATTAGTCCTAGTAGGCTAACGTAATAGATTCCCTTCTAACCCTAAACACAAAAGGAATAAAATAAAACATGCAATATAATTTAATAAATAAATGAATTTGTAAAGTTCCATTACAAAAATTAATCTATTAAATAATCACTGAATGAACTATAATTGCAATTGTCAAATTAAACTCTAACACTCATTAAATCAATTTATAATGTCCATTCAAAAATAAATTGATTCCAGAAAAAAGAAATTACTAACACAATATAATTTACATCATAATTCTACTTTTAACCAAAAAAGCCCAATAATATTTTAAAACACCATTTAATATTGCTAACTAATGAATATTAACAATAATAAAATTACCGATTACAAATACCATGCACCACTAATTAATCTTTTAAAACAATAATAATATTAACAAGGAAATAAATTTTTTTTAAATATTATTACAACTAAATATAATTTTTTAAATTATATTTATATATTAAAATAAAATTTAAATTAAAACAATTTAATATTGGGGGGAATTACCCCACCTCCGACAACCTTGGCTTTAGTGGCAGCTAAGGAGCTGTTGGGGGAGGGTTGGGGTAAGGAAAACCCCTACCTCCCTACCTTATATATTTATCTTTAAAAATATATATATATTTTATTTTTTCTTGTCAGAATTTTCTTTTGACATAGAACAAGCAATACATACACCCACACACACACACACACACACACACACATGTGCGCGCACACACACACATATGTATATGTATATGTATGTATATGTATGTGTGTGTGTGTGTGTGTGTGTGTGTGTGTGTGTCTATATATATATATATATATATATATATATATATATATATATATATATATATATATATATATATATATATATATATATATATATATATATATATATATATATATATATATATATATATATATATATATATATATATATAGGTTTAACCAATGAGAAATCTAATAGAAGATTTCTATTAGGAAGCAAAATTATTTTAAATATTGTAATTTGATTCAAATCCTAAGGTTTTCTACAAGAGAATTTATCAACCATAATGGATTCGAAACAAGATACTTTTCTACGGTATTCCTAACATACCAGGTATTCACAATATCATATTTCTTCCACCAAAAACTTATAACGAGAAATTTGAGCAAGAGAAGAATTTCAAAACATATATCAACAAGATCTAACAAGCACAAAGAAAAAAAACTTTTCTTTAACTGAAATTTAATCTACAAGGGTTTCAAACCTTACCTCTAACCACCAATTGACAAAAACCATAAAGAACAATCAAACCTAAAAAATTTTAAATTTTTCAGAATATGCTCCATTTCAATCCTTTGAGCCAAAGCCTCTGATTCTCTATGGACAATAACAATCATCAAATCCTCATAAAAAAGGAAAAGACACTAGAACTCAAACTCAACCATGCAAACCCATAACTCAAGTTAACTCTCAAAACTTTGTTATTACCAATATTCCTTTTGCATGATTTTCAATTTCATAATTAATAATTCAATGAACTTTCACTTAATTCAAATTTAGTATTTTTCATTTATATCAATTCACTCAACTTTTGAAAAAAAATACTTTATTATTTTATTTATTTAATTGATTGTGCAACTAAATGCATGTTAATTATAACTAAAAGAAATATTATTTCAAATCATTTTATCATTAATGCAATTGATAATTTATTATTAATTACTTAATTTTATCTTGTTAAAATTTTAAATTTAATAATTACTTAAATCTTTTATTTCTATAATTAGATTTCAATTAAGTCTTTTAATTAATAAATATATTTAATTAATTTCTATTAATTAAATAACCTTGCATTTAATTTTCTATATTTAATAAGATTTAATTATTAAACCATATAATTAATCTCAATAAATCATTTAACCATTTCACAACAATCACACCAACCAACCAAAGATAAAAAGCCAACTGAATCTAATAGAACGATAATCATGCTCAAGGGAAAGGCTCATGAATTCACATCACCTGGATGAATTCAGAGAGGAAATAAATCAGAAACTTGTCCACTATTTCAGGACAATAAAATGGCTTAAGTTAGGATTCGGACTTGAATGTTATCTCCCATCTCTTACCATTGAGACATTGTGATAGGGCACACTCATCCTAACAATTCAGGGAAGTAACATCATGAATGTAAATGACATATTTAATCATATAAATAATCATCATCAAAGTAACTAACATCATCTAACTATAAATATATGATATATCATGACTATCTAATATCAAATCACCATGTAATGCCATACATCCAAAATCACATAATAAAGGTGAAATAATCAACACACACATGAAAGTGGCCTAAAAGAGTTTGGTAATATAAAATTGAAAAAGTAAACTATGTGTGGGCACTGCAAATCACACATTCTTAAATAATGTTTATGTTAATTTTTGTCAATGTGATTAAGCTTGATTGTGCATTTTGAGGACATGAAAAATTGGTTGTATTATATTCTATGCACCATTGATTTACAAACTTTAATATAAATTAATCAATGCATATTCTTTAATTCTCTTCCTAATGAAAATTTGAGTCACTGACTTCAACCTGTCTTCAACACCTCCTTATTTGAATTATTTCTTTCATTTTTTTCTTTAAATGCTCTTCTAATTAAATGATACCTTTTGGAGTGGCACTACATCCTCCCCATAAGACTCGACTTACTCTTGGAAGTTTGAAAGGATAAAATGAAGACACATCACACATAGGTGGCTAGTGGTTCCTAGTTGCATAAAAACCTCACATACAACCATCTTCAAAGTTCCCTATATTTCCTTCTTTGTATACACTCAACCAAGTCCACCTCTTTCATTCTTGGCAAGGAATCAGATTACAACACTAGACCAAAATTCAAAAAAAATAAAAATAAATTAGTTTAGCCACTAAAGTTCATAAATGAAAACAAAGAGAGAGAAAGTAATTATCAATTTCAATAATAAAGTAAGGAAAAAATCAAGTAATGGTCAACACTAAATCAAATGTAAGCAAAAAATCTATATGCAAAAGGCTCACAAGTAGTGGCTAAACCATTACAGACAACAATTAAAATAAATTTTCTGGTTCACATAAGAAAGATAAAAGGAAATTAACATAAATTACAAATTACATCACTATGTGACTACAACTAGTCACCCAATGAGGAAGGAGGGAACAATGTCACATTATTATTTTGTAGGGGAAATGAACATACAATATATTTACAATATTTCTTAGCCATTAAAGACTTTCTAATACCATACTTAAGAACTATAAGGATATGACTAATGACATATAAACCACATCCATTGTTCCATCATAAGGGAAAGTATTCATTACTTCCTTCCTTGAGTAGTAGAAGCTAAGGTCTCTTTGCACTGCCATTATGCATAAGTTATACATACTACCCAAGGAATTGGTAATAGTACTACCCCTTCGCATATTGAGTTGTCAAGAAAATTTTGCTTGGAATTCAATAGGATAACAACTATGCAACATAGACATAAGAAATATGGATCTTCTATACCCAAACACATAATATGATCTCCATGGATGAGTGCTTGACCACACCATCCATGGACACAAATAAAATCTAGGTTTTATGAAAAACTCAACAACATACTAGAACAGGTTATTCCAAATTCACAAGGGAAGCACACTATCATTAATAATAACATTACTATGAGTAAAATTTTATTAAGTTCCCCACAATTATGAAACATAATTATTTACAACATTTGTAATATTTTGAAATGTTCAAAATATCATTTTATATCATTCATGATTCCTAATTTTATCTTATATAGAGAATATACAAAAATACTAATCTCATTTCTTATTATAAAGAAATAACACTTGCCACATGAGAAAGCACATTATAATTTGCATCCATTGCATAGGTACACATTTCCATATTTTGAATTAGAAAGATAATTAACTCCTACTAAACATTATTCCCAAATAGAAAAAAATTCTTTCAATGTACAAGATATTTATATTCATCTAGATGATAATTTCAATGACCTACATTAAAACCTACCAATCAATATTATATTACTCAAATATTGATGAAGGGTGCTCCCCTTAATACCACAAACACATAACAGAAAAAGAGAAACAACAACAATGTGCAAGAACATAAAATTGGCTTCTTATTATCTCCACAAATGTGGAATTACAAACTTTCAGAATTACAATATGAAAAGCCACATGGGCATTCTCTCACAATATTCTATAGGACAAAGCCTTGAATTATTACCCAGATCTACTACCCATAACTACTCCGAACTGCCCAGAACTGCTTAAGACAACACTACGGGCCTTCATTATATAGGCAATTTCCACCGCCCGAGAAGGTTCCAGAAATTTAGCCCAAAGGGCCGACCAAACTTAGAATTATTTTATTTTACAATTTATTACATCAAAGTCGGCTCAAAATAACTTTTGAAACCTGAACAGAAATTTTGAAGGAAAATTATTTTCTGCCATTTCAGGTGACTCAACTTTTGAAGACCATAAGTCATCGCCAGTTGCTCCGGTTGACTATTACAACCCCAATTCAAAAAGGCCACGAAGTGCTCTACAGGCTTGACTCGCGCAAACACTCGTCACCCAAATTCTTGACCTCATCCGAGGCCTCTAAATCCTTCAAAATTGAGTTCAAAGTTTCTGTACCATGCTACCAATACCAAAAATCTTCAATATCTACAAAGCTAGACTTGATCTGTCAATGAAACTTTAATGGCAGGCTGATACGACTGAGATGAACCTCCATATGTGAAATCAGAACATTCCAGGATTTATGACCAACTTACTAAAAATAGAAAGTTTCCATAAATAGCAGCTCTACACAAGATAGCCCTTATTGAATACAAAAATAGAAATGTTTTTGGGTGATGCAAGATTGCTCTTACACCCAGGATGCTCCTGCATCAGACACCCAGGGTAATTTGAGAAGTGACCCTATCATGACTCAGGTGTACAGAGGAAAACCAAGACGGTCAACCTCCTTCTTTGTCAACCATGGTGAATCTTCAATAGGTCATCCTTTCCACTTGACCAGATATTCCTCATATGTCATGTTCCTTGTGCTTCTATTAACACGACTATCCAGTATGTCTTCAATCTCCTTAGTGTCTGAACTAGTTGCTGGAATACTCCACTGTGGTGCTGTGATCTTATCTTCAACCTGAAATTCCTTATGCCTCCTTTTTGGATCTGCCTTAGCCTTATACGGTGCATTCATTTTGGTGATATGCTTCCTCACCTCCTCATGGATGTTCTTCAAATGTTCTCCAAAATCTTCAGCTTCAGCACTACTTATTTCTCCTTTATCTATTTTCCCCAATTCAGATGCATTTCTGGGACTACTTCCATATACAATCTATGGATGATGTGATGAACTAAACTTCAAATCTATCTTTAACTCGTCACTTTCTGCTAGTATTCTCTATGCTGCCCTATTTGGAAAACTGGTTTCTGAAATCAAGTCCATCTGATGACTAATATTTCTTACCAGTGGTAATCCATCAGGTACATTATCAGATACAATATCCTGAAACTCATTCAACAAATCTACAACTTCTACAGGTACATCTTCTACTTCCTATTTTCTAGCCTTTGGAATTAAGGTAAAACACATATGCTCATGCCGCATACCATCTAAGAAACCACATACCTTTTCTTCAGTCTCCTTCAATGGTTTTAGCTTATGTTACACTCCATCCTTTGTCAGGGAATAGGTATTCGCATGGCCATCATGTACAACACATCTGTCAAACTTCCATGGTCTACCCAACAACATATGACATGCATCCATAGATATGATATCACACAACACCTCATCTTGGTATCTGCCAATCTTGAACTTCACTAGGCACTATTCACGGACCATGACCTTGTGGTCATCTTGCACCCAGGCAACCCGATATGGATGTGCATGTTTCTGTCTCTTGAGCTTCAACTTTGTCACCATCTCTTCTGACACCAAATTGTCAGTGCTTCCACTATCAATAATCACATCACAACACTTACCCTCACACTTGCACCTGGTGTGAAACAGGCTTCTCCTTTGTTCAGGTTCATTCTCACCACTTAGCAGGACTCTTTTGTTAATCAGCGTTTCTCCTCTTTCAACATATTCAGAATTTGATGATCTGTCATCTTCATCTACATGTGCAACTCTGGCCTGGCCTTCATTTCTCCTGTCTGTTCTACCTTGGCACTGAGGACATTCAAATTCCCTATGACCTTCTTCTCCATAGTGAAAACATGTTCCACGAAAGCCTCCTCTTCCAGATCCTTGTCCTCTTCCTCTTCCTCTCTGATCTCTATTACTCTAACCATGGAAATGATTGAAATTATCTCCTCTCTGATTCTGACTATTACTGGCCTCATCTTGCTTTTTCAGATCTTCATTTTGATCTCCATATGACCGTCCACCAAATATGTTATCACGACCTCTTTCTCTTTGTCTGCTCTCACACTTCTTGTTCAACTTTTCCTCTACTTTTAGGGCAAACTGGTATGCCTCTTCAATACTATTAATTCGAACTAGATTCAGCTCCTCTTGAATGCTCGGCCTCAACCCATTAAGGTATCGGGAAACTTTCTCCTTATCATCTTTCGCATGGCCTGTTTTGATGAGAAGTCGATAAAACTCCTCTATATACTCCTGAACAGATCTTCTTGCTTGCTTCAAACTTTGCATTTTCCTCAGTAGGTCAAGCTCATAATTAATAGGAATGAACTATCGCTTCAATTTATCCACCATCCGATCCCATCTTGTGATTTTATCTTTCCCTCTTGTATTTCTCTCCAACTGAACCTCTTGCCACCAGATCTTTGCGTAACCTTTCAGTCTTGCCTTCGCAAATTTGACCCTATCAAGATCCTCAACATCCTCATACTCAAAATATTCTTCACATTCATTGATCGAGTTGATCAATTCTTCTGGGTTAAGATTCCCTGAAAATGTAGGAACCTCAATCTTAGGTCTCTTCCCGATCTTTGAAAGGGCTCAAAAAAGCCTTTCTTCTTCTAGGTTCAGAAGTTCACCTTCTCCTTCCTGATCAAAATTTTTTTTCGCTTCATCATCACTTTCTTCTCTTACATTAAGATTCATTCCTCTACGAATCTGCTCTTGCAATGCTCACATTTGTCTCTGGAGCTCTCTAACCTCAGGTGTCACAACACCAGCTCTTCCACCTTGTTCTTTTTGTGGAGGCATTTTCGTGCTGCTTGCTGAAACCCTAACCATAGTCCTGGTGCAAACTGTCTCACAATCGGCAATCTGTTTACATAGAAACCCTAACCCACAGTCCTAGTGAAAACTACCTCACAATCGGTGATCTGTTTACACACTCAGGGACTCCCGTTCTGATACCACTTGATGAAGGGTGCTCCCCTTAATACCACAAACACATAACAGAAATAGAGAAACAACAACAATGTGCAAGAACATAAAATTGGCTTCTTATTATCTCCACAAATGTGGAATTACAAACTTTCAGAATTACAATATGCAAAGCCACATGGGAATTCTCTTAAAATATTCTGTAGGACAAAGCCTCAAATTATTACCCAGATCTACTACCCAAAACTACTCCGAACTACCCAGAATTTCCTAAGACAACACTACAGGCCTTCATTATATAGGCAATTTCCACCACCTGAGAAGGTTCTAGAAATTTAGCCCAAAGGGCTGACCAAACTTAGAATTATTTTATTTTACAATTTATTACATCAAAGTCGGCTCAAAATAACTTTTGAAACCTGAACAAAAATTTTGAAGGAAAATTATTTTCTGCCATTTCAGGTGACTCAACTTTCGAAGACCATAAGTCATCGCCAGTGCTCCGATTGACTATTACAACCCCAATTCGGAAAGGCCACGAAGTGCTCTACAGGCTTGACTGACGCAAGCGCCCATCACCTAGATTCTTGACCTCATTCGGGGCCTCTAAAGCCTTCAAAATTGAGTTGAAAGTTTCTGTACCGTGTTGCCAATATCAAAAATCTTCAATATCTACAAAGCTAGACTTGATTTGTCAATGAAACTTTAATGGCAGGCTGATACGACTGAGATGAACCTCCATATGTGAAATCAGAACATTCTGAGATTTATGACCAACTTACTAAAAATAGCAAGTTTCCATAAATAGCAGCTCTACACAAGATAGCCCTTATTGAATAAAAAAATAGCAATATTTTTGCGTGATGCAAGATTGCTCTTAAACCCAGGATGCTCCTGCATCAGACACCCAGGGTAATTTGAGAAGTGACCCTATCACGACTCAGGTGTGCAGACGAAAACCAAGATGGTCAACCTCAGTCTTTGTCAGCCATGATGAATCTTCAACAGGTCATCCTTTCCACTTGACCAGATATTCTTCATATGTCATGTTCCTTATGCTTCTACCAACACGACTATCCAATATGTCTTCAATCGCCTTAGTGTCTAAACTAGTTGCTGGAATACTCCACTGTGCTGCTATGATCTTATCTTCAACCTGAAATTCCTTATGCCTCCTTTTTTGATCTGCCTTAGCCTTATACGGTGCATTCATTTTGGTGATATGTTTCCTCACCTCCTCATGGATGTTCTTCAAATGTTCTGCAAAATCTTTAGCTTCAGCACTACTTATTTCTCCTTTATCTATTTTCCTCAATTTAGATGCATTTCTGGGACTACTTCCATATACAATCTATGGACGATGTGATGAACTAAACTTCAAATCTATCTTCAACTCTTCACTTTCTGCTAGTGTCATTCTGTGTGCTACCCTATTTGGAAAACTGGTTCCTGAAATCAAGATCATTTGATGACTGATCTTTATTACCGATGGTAATCCATTAGGTACATTATCATATACAATATCCTAAAACTCATTCAACAAATCTGCAACTTCTACAGGTACATCTTTTACTTCCTCTTTTTTAGCCTTTGGAATTAAGGTCAAACACATATGCTCATGCCACATACCATCTAAGAAATCACATACCTTTTCTTTAGTCTCCTTCAATGGTTTTAGCTTATGTTGCACTCCATCCTTTGTCAGGGAATAGGTATTCGCATGGCCATCATGTACTGCACATCTGTCAAATTGCCATGGTCTACCCAACAACATATGACATGCATCCATAGATATGATATCACACAACACCTCGTCTTGGTATCTGCCAATCTTGAACTTCACTAGGCACTGTTCACAGACCATGACCTTGTGGTCATCTTGCACCCAGGCAACCCGATATGGATGTGCATGTTTCTGTCTCTTGAGCTTCAACTTTGTCACCATCTCTTCTGACACCAAATTTTTAGTGCTTCCACTATCAATAATCACATCACAACACTTACCCTCACACTTGCACCTAGTGCGAAACAGGCTCCTCCTTTGTTCAGGTTCATTCTCACCACTCAGCAGGACTCTTTTGTTAATCAACGTTTCTCCTCTTATAGCATCTTCAAAATTTGATGATCTTTCATCTTCATCTACATGTGCAGCTCTGGTTTGGCCTTCATTTCTCCTATCTATTCTGCCTTGGCGCTGAGGACATTCAAATGCCCTATGACCTTCTTCTCCACAGCGAAAACATGTTCCATGGAAGCCTCCTCTTCCAGATCCTTGTCCTCTTCCTCTTCCTCTTTGATCTCTATTACTCTGACCATGGAAATGATTAAAATTATCTCCTCTCTAATTCTGACTATTACTGGACTCATCCTACTCTTTTGGATCTTCATTTCGATCTCCATATGACCATCCACCAGATCTGCTATCACGACCTCTTCCGCTTTGTCTGCTCTCAAACTTCTTGTTCAACTTTTCCTCTACTTTTAGGGAAAACTAGTATGCCTCTTCAATACTGTTCATTCGAACCAGATTCAGCTCCTCTTGAATGCTCCACCTCAACCCATTAAGGTGTCGGGCAACTTTCTCCTTATCAGCTTCCACATGGCCTATTCTGATGAGAAGTCGATAAAACTCCTCTGTATACTCTTGAATAGATCTTCCTGCTTGCTTCAAACTTTGCATTTTCCTCAATATGTCAAGCTCAAAATCAATAGGAATGAACTGTCACTTCAATTTATCCACCATCCGATCCCATCTTGTGATTTTATCTTTCCCTCTTCTATTTCGCTCCAACTGAACCTCTTGCCACCAGATCTTTGCATGACCTTTCAGTCTTGCCTTCGCAAATATGACCTTATCAGGATCCTCAACATCCTCATACTCAAAATATTCTTCACATTCATTGCTCCAGGCGATTAATTCTTCTGGGTTAAGATTCCCTAAAAATGTAGGAACCTCAATCTTAGGTCTCTTCCTGATCTTTGAAAGGGCTCGAAAAAGCCTTTCTTCTTCTGGGTTCAGAAGTTTGCCTTCTCCTTCCTGATCAAAATTTTCTTCCGCTTCATCATCACTTTCTTCTCTTACATTAAGATTCATTCCTCTACGAATCTTCTCTTGCAATGCTCGTATTTGTCTCTAGAGCTCTCTAACCTCCTGTGTCATAACACCAGCTCTTCCACCTCGTTCTCTTCATCGAGGCATTCTCGGGCTGCTTGCTGAAATCCTAACCACAGTCATGGTGCAAACTATCTCACAATCGGCAATCTGCTTACATAGAAACCCTAACCCACGGTCTTGGTGAAAGATGCCTCACAATCGACAATCTATATACACACTCAGGAACTCCTGCTCTGATACTACATGATGAAGGGTGCTTGCCTTAATACCACAAACATGTAACAAAAACTAAGAAACAACAACAATGTGCAAGAACATAAAATTGGCTTCTTATTATCTCCACAAATGTGGAGTTACAAACTTTTAGAATTAAAATATGTAAAAGCCACATGGGCATTCTCTTACAATATTCTATAGGACAAAGCCTCGAATTATTACCTAGATCTACTACCCCGAACTACTCTGAACTACCCAGAACTACCGAAGACAACACTACGGGCCTTCATTATATAGGCAATTTCCACCGCCTGAGAAGGTTCCAGAAATTTAGCCCAAAGGGCCGACCAAACTTAGAATTATTTTATTTTATAATTTATTACATCAAAGTCGGCTCAAAATAACTTTTGAAACCCGAACAAAAATTTTGAAGGAAAATTATTTTCTGCCATTTCAGGTGACTCAACTTCTGAAGACCATAAGTCATCTCTAGTTGCTCTGATTGACTATTACAACCCCAATTCAGAAAGGCCACGAAGCACTCTACAGGCGTGAATCGTGCAAGCGCTCATCACCCATATTCTCGACCTCATCTGGGGCCTCTAAAGCCTTCAAAACTGAGTTCAAAGTTTCTGTACCGTGCTGCCAATACTAAAAATCTTCAATATCTACAAAGCTAGACTTGATCTATCAATGAAACTTTAATGGCAGGCTGATATGACTGAGATGAACCTCCATATGTGAAATTGGAACATTCTGAGATTTATGACCACCTTACTAAAAATAGCAAATTTCCATAAATAGAAGCTCTACACAAGATAGCCCTTATTGAATACAAAAATAGAAATATTTTTGGGTGATGCAAGATTGCTCTTACACCCAGGATGCTCCTGCATCAGACACCTAGGGTAATTTGAGAAGTGACCCTATCACGACTCAGGTGTGCAGAGGAAAACCAAGATGGTCAACCTCCTTCTTTGTCAGCCATGATGAATCTTCAATAGGTCATCCTTTCCACTTGACCAGATATTCTTCATATGTCATGTTCCTTATGCTTCTACCAACATGACTATCCAATATGTCTTCAATCTCCTTAGTGTCTGAACTAGTTGTTCGAATACTCCACCGTGTTGCTGTGATCTTATCTTCAACCTGAAATTCCTTATGCCTCCTTTTCTGCTCTGCCTTAGCCTTATACGATGCATTCATTTTGGTGATATGCTTCCTCACCTCCTCATGGATGTTCTTCAAATGTTCTGCAAAATCTTCAGCTTCAGCACTACTTATTTCTCCTTTATCTATTTTCCTCAATTCAAATGCATTTCTGGGACTACTTCCATATACAATCTGTGGATGATGTGATGAACTAAACTTCAAATCTATCTTCAACTTTTCACTTTCTGCTAGTGTCATTCTATGTGCTACCCTATTTGGCAAATTGGTTCCTGAAATCAAGTCCATTTGATGACTGATCTTTCTTACCGGTGGTAATCCATCAGGTACATTATCAAATACAATATCCTGAAACTCATTCAACAAATATACAACTTCTACAGGTACATCTTCTACTTCCTTTTTTTTTGTCTTTGGAATTAAGGTAAAACACATATGCTCATGCCGCATACCATCTAAGAAACCACATACCTTTTCTTCAGTCTCCTTCAATGGTTTTAGCTTATGTTGCACTCCATCCTTTGTTAGGGAATAGGTATCACACGACCATTATGTACAACACATCTATCAAACTTCCATGGTCTACCCAACAACATATGACATGCATCCATAGATATGATATCACACAACACCTCATCTTGGTATCCACCAATCTTGAACTTCACTAGGCACTGTTCATAGACCATGACCTTGTTGTCATCTTGCACCCAAGCAACTCGATATGGATATCGATGTTTCTATCTCTTGAGCTTCAACTTTGTCACCATCTCTTTTGACACCACATTGTTAGTACTTCCACTATCAATAATCACATCACAACACTTACCCTCACACTTGCACCTGGTGGGAAATAGGCTCCTCCTTTGTTTAGGTTCATTCTCACCACTCAGCAGGACTCTTTTGTTAATCAGCATTTCTCCTCTTTCAAAATCTTCAAAATTTGATGATCTGTCATCTTCATCTACATCTGCAACTCTGGCCTAGCCTTCATTTCTCCTGTCTGTTCTACCTTGGCACTAAGAACATTCAAATTCCCTATGACCTTCTTCTCCACAGTGAAAACATGTTCCACGAAAGCCTCCTCTTCCAGATCCTTGTCCTCTTCCTCTTCCTCTCTGATCTCTATTACTCTAACCATGGAAATGATTGAAATTATCTCCTCTCTAATTCTGACTGTTACTGGCCTCATCCTACTTTTTCAGATCTTCATTTCAATCTCCATATGACCATCCACCAGATCTGCTATCATGACCTCTTCCGCTTTGTCTGCTCTCAAACTTCTTGTTCAACTTTTCCTCTACTTTTAGGGAAAATTGGTATGCCTCTTCAATACTGTTCATTCGAACAAGATTCACCTCCTCTTGAATGCTTGGCGTTAACCCATTAAGGTATCAGGAAAATTTCTCCTTATCAGCTTTTGCATGTCCTACTCTGATGAGAAGTCGATAGAACTCCTCTGTATACTCCTGAACAGATCTTCCTGCTTGCTTCAAACTTTGCATTTTCCTCAGTAGGTCAAGCTCATAATCAATAGGAATGAACTGTCACTTCAATTTATCCACCATCTGATCCCATCTTGTGATTTTATCTTTCCCTCTTCTATTTCGCTCCAACTAAACCTCTTGCCACCAGATCTTTGGATGACCTTTTAGTCTTGCCTTCACAAATTTGACCCTATCAGGATATTGAACATCCTCATACTCAAAATATTCTTCACGTTCATTGATCCAGTCGATCAATTCTTCTGGGTTAAGATTTCCTAAAAATGTAGGAACCTCGATCTTAGGTCTCTTCCCGATCTTGGAAAGAGCTCAAAAAAGCCTTTCTTCTTCTGGGTTCGGAAGTTTGCCTTCTCCTTCTTGATCAAAATTTTCTTCCGCTTCATCATCACTTTCTTCTTTTACATTAAGGTTCATTCCTCTACGAATCTGCTCTTGCAATGCTTGCATTTGTCTCTGGAGCTCTCTAACCTTAGGTGTCAACACACCAGCTCTTCCACCTCATTCTCTTTGTGGAGGCATTCTCGCGCTGCTTGCTGAAACCCTAACCACGGTCCTAGTGCAAACTGTCTCACAATCGACGATCTTCTTACATGAAAACCCTAACCCACAGTGCTAGTAAAAACTGCCTCACAATCAGGGATCTGTTTACACACTCAGGAACTCCCGCTTTGATACCACTTGATGAAGGGTGCTCCCCTTAATACCACAAACACATAACAGAAACAGAGAAACAACAACAATGTGCAAGAACATAAAATTGGCTTCTTATTATCTCCACAAATATGGAATTACAAACTTTCAGAATTACAATATGCAAAGCCACATGGGCATTCTCTTACAATATTCTATAGGACAAAGCCTCGAATTATTACCCAGATCTACTACCCAGAACTACTCTGAACTACCCAGAACTGCCTAAGACAACACTACGGACCTTCATTATATAGGCAATTTTCATCGCCCGAGAAGGTTCCAGAAATTTAGCCCAAAGGGCCGACCAAACTTAGAATTATTTTATTTTATAATTTATTACATCAAATTCAGCTCAAAATAACTTTTGAAACCCGAACAAAAATTTTGAAGGAAAACTATTTTCTGCCATTTCAGGTGACTCAACTTCTGAAGACCATAAGTCATCGCCAGTTTCTCCGATTGACTATTACAACCCCAATTCTGAAATGCCACGAAGCACTCTATAGGGTTGACTCGCGCAAGCACCCATCACCCAAATTCTCGACCTCATCTGAGGCCTCTAAAGCCTTCAAAACTGAGTTGAAAGTTTCTGTATTGTGCTGCCAATACCGAAAATCTTCAATATCTACAAAGCTAGACTTGATCTATCAATGAAAGTTTAATGGCAGGCTGATACGACTGAGACGAACCTCCATATGTGAAATCAGAACATTCCGAGATTTATGACCAACTTACTAAAAATAGAAAGTTTCCATAAATAGCAGCTCTACACAAGATAGCCCTTATTTAATACAAAAATAGAAATATTTTTGGGTGATGCAAGATTGCTCTTACACCCAGGATGCTCCTGCATCAAATATTAGTTGTATTCAAATACAATTGCAAATCCAAATTAAAGAAGGAAAATACATGATTACTAACATTTCTACTAAATCACACATGTCATTTACATCTCATCTAAATTATATTCAATACTTACCAAGTCAAAGTCAATTAATTCCTTAATTCAAATGAGAACATAGTTACATTGATCCAAATGCATACAATACATCAATTCTCCAATACGTTATTGTTTGCACCATACAAATTATATTTTTTTATTCATTTATGAGAGTTTATAACTTATTTAAAGAAATTGACCTTCTATTATTCTTACTCATGATGCATCCTAGTCACAATAAATTTTTGGGGACATAGATCTTTTACCCAAAAAAATTTCTCTAATAAAGCATAGATACATTTACACTCAATAGTTCTAATAACGCATCTTACATTAGTAAGTAGTCTTTTTGCTAATCATTTATCAAGCAAGAGAGTGGGGGAGATAAGATATTTCAAACACCCATTACTAATAGGATCTACTAAATAATGTTCACATATTTACTTAATTCCCTAGGATAAATTTATATTTCATCTAACTTTCATAAATAATTTTTAGCAATTTAAGAGAATCTGGATTCCCACTCAACAAGGACATACAAGATTTTTGTATCTTTCTATATAAATCTTACCATATAATGAATCATTTACCAACTCCTTAATATAATAATTTATCTCATCGTTTTCTTCAACCACTCTTCTACTTCAATGTTATCTATAGGAATGGCACTACACCATGTATAGATTATATAGAAGAATGATTATACAAATAGAGGGATAACACAATAGGGTCAGTCCCTTTGTTTCCTTGCACCAATGGAGAAACAAGGATCATCCAAAGAGATCTTAACAAAAATACAAAGGTATGTCAAGAATCACATCGCAATGAACACATTATAAACAAGCCAACACACAAAATACTCCACTACACAATTGAGCTAGTGTAGCAAATCATCTTCCTTCTAATCTTTCTAAATACATTTTTGAGAAGGTTGAAAAGATGCTAGAGGAGAAACAAAAAGCATAGTAGATAAATCTATTTGAAGTGCCAAACAAGGATCATTCTCTAATGATAAATCACTATATTGGTGACTTGAAGCCAAGTTCAAAAAATTTGAAAAATATTGAAGATAACACATGATTAATCTCAACAACTTCATATATATATAATCAAAATCATTACTTAGCATTATTATAAACATTATTATCCAACTTAATCACAATAGGAGATCTTACATGCAATGGAGATAAAAAAGAGTCAATATGCTTAGACTACCACAATATCTGGCAAGGTGAATCAAGACAAGGCTCCTCCATAGGTTTAGGTGAGGGTGTAGTAAACGGAACCAAGGAGAACACTTTGGGAAGAAAGATCAAAAACCTTAGCATGACACCTTCATCAAATTTTTCTCACATTATGATTTCTTTTATTACGACTCAAGGGTATGTGAAGGATCATGAGGGGCTAAAGTAGGCCCTTAAGTGGCAATGAAATTTTAGAAAAATAGAGTTAGAAAACTTAACATAAAAATTTCAATAGGTTATCAACCTTATATCAAAAATATGTAAGATTAGAATGTGTAGGAGATTGAACTTATTTTGGAAGATACTAGTCATTTTTTGAAAAATTAATTTATTATGTGAAAATTTAAAATTTCAATGTAGTAGTATGTAAATTTCAGGAAAAAGATACGAAGTAGGTGTATTTCTAACCACCCTAACCACAATCAAATGATAATATTTTTTTATCAGATTCTAGATATCTAACTCTTCCCAATTTCATTACTTTATAGTTGAAACTTGGCAAATGGATCCAAGCTCTCATTTACGAGAATGTTGTGATTTACTATCAAAAGTGTTCCAAAATGGGTCATGTCATAGTTGATTGTAAGGTTCCTCTAGTTAAGGAGCCTAAGTTGAAGGAGAAATGGCCTACTCTTGGGTGAAACCACAATAGTGGGTTACACTTTTTTAGACATGTTGATTTTTGTTGAAATAACACATTTTAAATAAAATGTGATGATTTAAGCCTTGAGAGGTTCCATTTGAAGGAATTAATTACAAATGGTTCGCTCAAAGCCTCTTAGATTAAAAAAAAATTGATATAACATCTATACTCCTCATTCATACATATAATGGAGTCTTCTTCGCACCTATTAAAATACTGACCAAATATCACTTTGACTTTACCTTTCAAAAGATCAAATGAATCCATTTGACTTGAACCTATCTATGTAGTAAGGTACTACTGACAAAAATCTTTCCAATGATCATAATGTTAATATATATTAAGTTTATTATGACTTTGTATTTTTAGTTTTACTAAACATAGATATTTCACCGTATGTCTACCTCTATGTTTGATATTTGTGGAAAAATAGTAAATGAGAGAAAAAAAATTCTAAAAAATACCTATGCCCTAGGTATTGAGGTTCTTTTTCTATTAAAAAAATAAAAATAAAATTGGACAAATACATGACAAGTTATAAGCTATGTAGTCAAGGTATGTCAAAATTATAGTTTAGTCAACTTCAAATGTTAATAAAATAAGCAATAATTGTGATAATGTCATGAAACCAATTGCATGCCCTCCATATGGGTGTTACAAAACTAAATTCTAAAGAAGCACATTGATATCTATTTCAGAAAAAAAGTTATTCTCTATGAAAACAATGTAACTCTTTGAAAATGATATTTTCAGCAACATACCAGTTTTTGTGGGAGAAAGAAAAACAATTCAAATTAGTTAAAAATAAATAAAAAATATATATTTAGATTCTAGACAAAAAATCCTAAAAGACTCTTATTTACTTCATCTTATGGTTTTAAATGGTTTAATGACAATATGCATCTGAATTTAATTTTTTTTTTTCAAAATATAGAGTTCAGTGTCTGTTCAGGCAAAAATGTGTAACCCACTATTGTGGGTTCACCCTCCTTCTTGCATTGAACACCATGAGGGGTAACCCTATGAGAGTGGGGATTATCCATTCACATAAGAGTTATTGAAGTTAATGAACTCCCTAGTTGTTGCTCCAGTTAAGGCTATGGATGGTGCTATAATGTAGGGTTTTTCATTGAAGTGCAACAAGTTATATATAAGATGTTGTGTTAGAGGATGGGAAAATCCCCTTTAATCTTAAGATAAATAAAATGGGGATGGGTGCTCCTCCCACCTCAGTATTGAACTAGATGTATCCAAAAAAATGTAGAGGATAATGTTCCTCCCCCTGGGATGGATGAGGTTGTTACAGAGAAAGATGGGGTAATTGAGGATATTTATCAATTAGTTGGACTAAGTTTTCAACATGGGAAAGAACCTCAAATGCTAGAGATGGGGATGAATTCAATGAGAAATTCCAGAATAAACAGGGGACCCCTATGTTAGAGAAACCAAATATCTCCCCAATCACTACCCTTTTATCCAAAATAGAAGAAGAATGGGAGGTTCAGAAGAAGAAAACTAGATCCCAAAGAGTTGATGTGGGTTCAAAGATAATAGTCAGTTGGTCCTTAGGGAGAATCTTAAGTCACAAAGAGATAGATAGAAAAATGATAATGGGAGACAAAATACGTGAAATGTTAATCTAAAAATAAGAAATGAAATTTATATCATAGAATATGAGGGGTCTCGATAATTCTCAAAAGCAGTATGCACTAAAAATATTGGATTAAGAATCTAAGAGTGGATATTGTTCTTCTCTAAGAAGTTGAAATGACTATTCAAACCTTCTCAGCTATTGCTAATTTTTTTTGGCATGGATCCTTATATCTCATTAGTGATGCTAGTGAGGATTTTGGAGGAGTAGCTATTATGTGGAACCCTAGTATTCTCAAGGGAGTAGCTATTATTTCTTAGTTGTTTCTTTCTCCATAGGTAGCTTGAGGTGGAATCTGGTTAAATGTATGCTCCTAACACTAGATCTGGGAGGAAATAAGTTTGGAATGAGATATCTACCTTTATAATTAAGGACTTAAATTCCTTATGGATGGTGGCATAAGACTTTAACTCTCCCCTCTTCCCTTCTAAAAATCTCAGGGCTATGATAAACTATTGTGATAGTATGGTTGATTTATAAACTTCATCAATTGAACTAAGATATATGAAATAGACCTAAAGGGTTAATCCTTTTTGTGGTCCAATAATAGAAAGGGCAGTAATCTCATCCAATTCAAGCTTGGTAGGTTCCTTATTTCAAAAAAATAGGATTTGGGGTGTAATGGAACCTTGAAATCTCTCCCAAGAACTATCTTTAATCATAATACTCTCTTGTTGCATTGGATTCACATGCCCCCTTCATGACCCCTCCCTTTCAGATATGAAATTATGTGGGCCTCCTATCCAAATTTTAAAAATTACATCCAAAATTGGTGGAATACCTCGATTTAAGGTATGGCCATGTTAGAGTCTTACAAAAAATGTAAATCATAAGGATGAATGTTAAAAGATGGAACAAATAAAATTTTGGCAACATCTTTAGAAGAAAAAGGAAATTTCTTCCAAGATGATTGTGCTACAAGATTTGATGACTTGGGAGGACCTGTCTTAATCACTTCACTATGAGGTAGAATAATGGAGGAAGAAATGGAATGATAATTTGGGAAGGGAGGAGATTTATTGGAAGCAATGGTCTAGAGTGCAATGGTTGAAGGAGGGTGACAAATAAATTATAATTTCCACATATCTGCTAGTAGGCACAAAAGGAGGAATTAAATACAATTCCTACTGAATGATCAAGACTAGGAAATCCATTATGATGTTGAGATGGGGGAGATGGCCATTAACTATTTCAGATAGGCTTATAGTGACATTGACCTTCCTAGTTCTTTTAGGATAGAAGAACAACTTTTAGATAGTCTCTGATAAACCATTAGCCCCCAGGATAATGAATAGATTCTTGGTTCAATTTATATGGAAGAAGTTAGGGTTGATGTTTTCTCAATGGGTGCCTATAAGGCACGAGGGCTAGATGGCTTCCCCCTACCTTCGTCTAGGTATTTTGGGATGTGGTGACTTATGACATAATGATAGACATGAAGGATTCCTTAAGGTCAGGTAAAATGTTGAAGAAAGTTAATTTTATATTTAACATGTATATGAGCATAGAAGAACAATTTTTAGATTGTCAAGATCCAAAAACCATTAACCTTGAGGATAATGTAAAAATTCATTCTCTAGTTTCTATGGAAGAGGGTAGGGATGATGTTTTCTCAATGGGTTCCTGTAAGGCATTAGGGGCAGATGGCTTCCCCTGCCTTCTTCTAGGAGTTTTGGGATGTGGTGATTTATGACACAATGATGGCCACGATAGATTTCTTAAGGACAATAAATTAGTCTAGACAATAAATTGATTTATATAAATAAAGTAAATGATTAAAAAAACAATTTCCTATAAAATTGATTAAATAATTTATAATTTTTCCTTACAATATGTAAATTATTATCTTATATATAGGATTATACTATAAAAGAATCATTTATTTTATTTAAGTTTTAATATATATGGTTTAATTAGGGTTAGAGTTCACTAAAAGTTAGGATTAGGGATCAAGTAGGGTTAATGTTAGGATTAGTATTAGTATTTAATAACATTTGTGCTTCGAGTTAGGCATAGAGGTTTAGGGTTCTATTTCAGTTTAATTAGAGTTATGATTACAGTTAGGCTATTAGAAAAATCTTTGGTTTAGAATTAGGGTTGGGTTATGGTCAAGCAATAAGAGTTTAGTTAGGGTTACAATTCAATTAAGGCTCTTTTAGTAATAGGGTTTATATTCATTAATGACTAGGGTTTAATTTGGCTTCAATTGAGGTTACAGTGGGGTTTAATTATATATCAATTAAGGTAAGAATTAAGATTCAATTATTGTTACAATATGGTTAAATTAGTATAGGGTTAGGATTTAATTTGGGTAAGGGCTCAATGGGTTTTTAACTTGGCTTAAGATAATGTTTTAAGGTAGTGTTTAGTTACAATTTAATAGGGGTTCAACTAAGGTAAGGGTTGTATTTGGGGTTCAATTAGTCTTATGCTTAGGTTTGGGTTTAAATAGAGTTAGGGTCCAATTATGGTTAGGGTTTAATTAGAGTTACACTTATGTCTATAGTAGGGTTTAATTAGGACTACATTTCAATAAGGGTGAGGATTAGAGTCAATTAGTTTAGTTAATTATATTTAGGGCTTAGATTGGGGTTTTTTAGACACACAATTATATAAGGGTTCAATTAGGGTTATGCTTGCAATTTGATAAGATATAGTGTTTAATTAGGGCTAAGGGTACATTAAATTAGGGTTATAGTTAAGACTGATGTTTAATTAAGCTTAAACTAGGGTTTGTTTAGTTAGCATCTACTTTAGGTTACCACCTTATGAAGAAGCATGTGTTAGGGTTAGAGTTAAGGTTTAATAAGTTTTATAACAAGATTAAGGTTAGTTTAGGTTTATGATTCAATAAGGGTTTGACTAACATTTGGGTTCAATGAGGTTTTAACAAAGGTTAATGTTAATTTAGAGTTCTAGGATTCAATTATGATTAGACTTCAATATAAGTAGCTATTGTTAGTGCTCAATAATATAAAATTAAGTTTACACTTAGAATATTATAGATAATATTAATAATTAACACATACACACACACACACACACACACACACATATAACAAATAAAGTATTTATATGTGAAATATTAAGAAACAAATGCCTTTAAAAAATATGGTCTTAGTTAAACATTCCTCACCTATTTACGTCATACTTGTTCCCTTATATGAGGTCCATGACCTAAATTTTCACATCCTATGGTAGTCCACTTCTATAAAGCAACTATCCATCAGTTAGCTACTTAAACAATCTAGGAAATGACTTTTTTTAATTTTATTTCCTTATAATTCCTTGTACATAGTAGAGAATTTTTAAAAAAAAATTCCAAGAAATGCACAAGTACAAGTTGTGTCCCTCTTAGATATAGCCATTTTTATTTTTCTTAGATTGTAGAAGTTGTAGATTTCATGTTGTGATAGAGATGATTTTTCTTTCGTGTGTGTTATCTACTTTTGTGAAAAATGTGTCATTTTTTCGACACTGGTGACTCCATGCCCAATGGGTTGATGAAGGTCATTGATCACATGCTTAGTACACAAGCATCCCGTCTAAGACGCTAAAAATGTTGGTTCTTTTTTCCACTACTAACACATTATAGATATCCAATTTGAGAGAATTTTCATGGGCTAAATTTAAAAAAAAATTTGCCTAGGTGGTAACACTATGTTTTTTGTAATGATTTTAACAGGCTTGGAAAGTGTTGTGTGTTTTTGGAATTTTGTCGAGAATACTATATATTTTCCACTAAGTCAATTATACAACTGCATTGTGTTTTCATTAGTGAGACAATCCTTGGTCGGGAAGAGTTACTTTGGTGTCTCTTCGATGGAAGATAGAATAAAACATCATGTATTTTTCGCATCAACATTTAGGTTTGGCAAGACATCTTCCTGGGTCTCACTAATGAAGCACATTAAGGCTAGTAGAAACACTGTGTATTTTCAATGCCCCACATCTCTATTTCTTTCATGTAAAGAGTGATTTTATGTGGGGTGCATGGGGAATGGACATTGGAACATTTTCATAAGGCTGCACCATGCATTCATGCGTGTGTCGCAAAAAAATTGACAAAACTTGTTTGGGTACACAGGTTGCAAAAATGTTGTATTTTTGCACCTAACAAGATTTTTGTACTGACAATCCGATTTGAATTCTAATGCTTGTGATGTGGACCAAGGAATAAAAATTCAATGTTGAACTATATTTTTAACCTATATATGCCACCTATATGCTACCCATGCCTCTTTATGATTTGAAATTTTTTTTATTCTGTTAGAAACATCTTTCTTGTTGCAAAGTGATTTGTTGGCCCATTTCTGTCACTCCTTGATCAAATGTACTCACAGAGTTTATATTTTTTGATTTGATATTTCTTAGACACATTTTTCTATAATCAAACTCTAGTTATCATGGAGTTTGAACTTTATTATTGTATGTAGAGTTATGACATCTCTTTAAAATGTAATCTCTTGTATATTTTTTTGGTTCTTTTGGTTCTTTTGTGGAAATCTTTGTTCTAAAACTGTAGCCATGTATTTTCCATGCATTAATAAAATCTCTATTTTATCTTTTCTCCCATTTAGTTATTTGTGCATATTTCTTGCATGATGTTCTATGTTTCTTTTCTACCTTCTTGATTCTTATGTTGTGTCAATCTAGCATGTGAATGTTGTATTGTGAATTCTTCTTCTTTCAGTATCTCACAAAATCTAATCTGCATATGGGTTTCTTTGGGGGGTAAATCAGAGTGAGAATTGTGTAATTTTGGGTTCTTATTGATATTATGTGAAAATACAAGTAAGGAGCAACCACATTCAATTTAGTGCATCACCTCATTTCCCTTTCTGCAATCCTTCTTTCCTTTTTCCTTGATAGCTTAACATAGGTGTGGTGTGATTGGAAGGAAGATGACCTTTTCTAGAGATTCAACCTCACATGAACAAGTCCCACACTTGGAGGTTGATTCAATATTTCACAAGGTTGTTTAGGGGCCATACCCCAAGCATGGGTGCAAAATGTTATGATAAAAGAAACCTAAAAGCATCATCATGATAAAGTTTTCAAATACGTGCTATTTTAGATTAAAAATATTGTTAAAAATATCTTAGAGATATTGGTTTTAGTTTTTTTGAACGAGATTATAGTGATAATTATTCAAAGAGTATTCACTCACTATGAAATACAAAAAATATCTTCAAGTATAAATGAACACTTTCATTTTGAAGATTGAATTTGCAAAAGGTATACTAAAGCATCAACAAGCACACATGAATATAAAGACTTAAGAGTGTTACCTTTTAGTAGGCCGGTACACAATTGACTTTAGTTGTTTCTTATATCAACCTTTGACTCAATTTCAAATCAATAATTTTTCGATTTATTCCTTGTAAAAGAAAATAGTTAGTTTTTAATAGTCATAATTGCTTAAAGAAATGAAAAAAATAAAATCAAAACTAAAAGCGTCATGATGAAGTCTACGAATATCGGCTATTTTAGATTAATAAATGTAGATAATTATAATTTATATCTTCCAATTTATTTATATAGATGCTCAAATTAATATCAACTATTTTAGATTTTTTATTTTTATTTTTTATCAGTAAAAGGTTGTAGCCCTAAATTTTATTAATATATAAATAATTAATTTTACAAAAAAACCCCGCTCAGTGCAAGCGCTGGTAGGAAAGAGTGGGGTTGAGAAAACCTCCAGCCTTGCCCAGGATCATAGGTCCTATCCTTATACAAAATATAAGTGGGCATACCCACGACTCAATATCTATCAAGATTTGTTTAAAATACATAGTTTTTGTGGGCATACCCATGCCTCGATATCTCTCGATATTTGTTTAAAATCATGATACAATTGATATACAATGATTGAGTGATTATACATTTTTTGATTTAGTCATTCATACAATTAATATACAATATCTGATCCTTATTCTTCAGCAAGAGGTTGTACTTGGCTCCCGAATGATTATTTCCTCTTGAAATTCAAGATAGAAATCTTCCACATCCAATGGTTAACCAGCAACAAGATATTTAAAAATATGTCCTACAGCTTGGCCTTGATACCTAACTTTGAATATTAGGTGATCTGGAAGACTAAGTTAATGCATAAAGGAATAAATAACCATTCAGATTATCTTCAAAATGAAAGGAGTTACCTATAACATAAGAATATGCTAAATTTATTCTCAGAATTTAGCTTCATGATCATGTGGCCATATGACCTTATAAAGCCCAATATAATTCTAATTATTCAAGAGAATCAATAACTATTTATATATTGATAATAGAAAAACATAAACTAAAATTCTAAATAGGGTTCAACCCATATCTACACTAGAGCTACTCATATTATTCTATCATCTCTTTACCTTTGTTTGAACATACATAACTTTCTAACAAAATAATGAGAAAAACAGATCACATCTATATGTTTAATAGCCCTTACCGGTTTAAATTCTCACTTCCTACCAGATGTTAATAGATGTTAATCATAACAATTTGGGTATAGTTGAGAAGAGACATAACGGTCCCTTTTTAACTATGCCTAATACTCTATTTGCTAAAAAGAAAACCTGGATGCAGATCAGATTGAAAAGATATGCTAAATACATTGCTAACCTTTGAATTTTAATTTTACAGAATAGAAACCTATGGTATTGTAAATCTCTAAAAATTTAAGTAAACATATATATATATATATATATATATATATATATATATATATATATATATATATAGATATATATATATATATATATATATATATATATATATATATATATATATATATATATATATATCTATATATATATATATATATATATCTATATATATATATATATCTATATATATATATATATATATATATATATATATATACGTATTCCAGTATATATATATATTTACATATACTTTTATAAATCTCTGGAAATAGGTATCCATCAAATGTATTAGAAAGAGTAACTTCATGTCCAGGTCTATACTTCTAAGTTAACCAGCTAAAAAAAGTATGGGCACACATCCTGATCGTAAATGCAGGCCTCTCCTATATTGAGAGTCTTAGCATTACTAGCCCATTAGCATTATCTATTAAACGATGCATTCCATATTTATAAGCCCAAGGATCTCTTTGTTGATGGCCCTACCTTAAACAAGGCTTTCCATTAACTCTATTGCTACCTCTATTGATCAGTTAATTGATCCATTCATTCCTGTATAATCCTGTTGGGGATGTTTTTCTGGACCAGCCAGTTACCATTTCAAGAAATTACTACTAAAAAATTTAACCTAAGCTACTGAGATCATTCATGGATATCAATGCCTTATGATTATCTATAGAGCTCCCATTAAATTAAGCATATGCCAAAAAACACCCCTGTAAAAATATAAGAAATATTTTGCACAGAAAATAATGTCTTAGGTTGCATTCCTTAATCAAAATATACCAAATATCTACATCAGTATCTTGGAACTTTAACATATTATCCACAGACCGAACCATCTATGATGTAGTGCAGTGCTATCGTATATATCAATCTAACTATGGTAAAAACCAGACTGATTAAAGTTGCTATAGCTGGATATTACTAGTATAAACAAAATATAGCTTATGTACATCTTATGCTTATATACTCCTGGGAAACACAACAACTAGCAACCAACAAGACACCACTATTCATCACTGTTCTTTTGCACTACTGTGCAACTCCATGCATTGTTGTTTTTGATCATCACCACTATGCATTCTACCTCTTCCTTGCCTTTCTTGTTTCTCCTGGTACATCTTGGCACTTTAGGTACCATGATATGGAGCTTAGCAAGAGTGGTGTTATCTAGGTACTCTGGGATATTAAAACCTTCCTCCCTCCAATACTTTAAGAGCCACTTTGATTCCATTTCCTCTTCCAGAACCTCTTTATAAAGATATTCAATATTTCTGACCATATCAGGCCAATTTTTGTCGAAGCATTCTTCATCCTTGAAGGACATTAATGCAATTCTTTTGGATTGGGGGATCCTATCCATTTCTCCTATATTTTTCTGCATGGTAATTTCTGGAAGAGGAATGGTGAGATTGTGATCTATGTAATGAACCATCTTATCTAGTCCTCCCAGGTGGTCTTCTACAAAGATCTCTATTACTACCTTGATGATTTCTTCCTTCTGCCTTCCAAAAAAAGTGGACAATGCAATAAAATGTCCAATGATACTACCATTTGTTTTGTAAGTGAACGCATTGTTAAAATACTGATCCCCTATGGATTTCTCAACTGCTCTCCTGGTTGATTCCGGTAGAGGATTCAAAAGTTGATTCCATCTTTCTAGAAAGATGGGTCCTCTAAAATCCATGGCCTGGTCACTCTTAGTGTAGAAGGTGATGAGTTTTGTTTCCATGATCTGCCTCTGTTAAAATACTTGCTGGCTGTTCTGTAAGTAACCATTTCCATCTGATCTTTCTAGAGAAGACCAGATTCTACGTGCTGGGATAAAGATATCTTAAACCTAAAATTCTAGAAAGTACTTTAGTCCAATATGTATCATCTCCTTGCATAATTTAGATGTTGCTTAGGAGCATTCTAGCTCATCATCATTTAGTTTTTACTTCTTGTGGAAAATCCAAAGGTTCACATATGATGAGCATTTCTAGCATAGAGATTATGGGTAAAATAGACGAAGTCTTCGTTGTTTAAGCCCCCATTTGGTATAATGATTATAACTGTTAATCATTACTAGCACAGACTATTTTTTAACCTGTAATGATAATGAGTGTTTACAACTTATCTATTTTCCAGAGAGTCGAGCTCTACCTGTGAATAAGAAACTTAGAGAGATAATGTTGTTTTTATAATCATTACAGTAAAGGGGAGGCTAAACCATAAAACAAGAGTAATGCTTATAGTTTAAATGATAGGTATGATTGACATCTGAGATACATATGCCCATTGGTCCTATTATTAATCATCTCAACCAGAAGTGTTAATATTCCTATGCTATGAAGGATTTTTTGTTTTTAATATAATTCTGAATGCTATTACAATTATTTGAACAGATGATTAGGTGTATGTTATTTATCCATTCTTAGTGAATTATAATTTTTAATTATTAGCCTTATTATGTTGTTTTATAAGTATGTTGATGGAGTTTATGTAATTAAGATTATTGTTTATGCCGATACTAATATTTGATAAGTTGCTTGACTTCTATGGGTTGATATATCTAGTAGCTGGTTATGTTGATTAGGGTACAATCTTGGTAGGGTTAATTTTTAATCAGAGTGATTCTGTTAGACCAAAGTACATATATATTTATTTATTATTGAGGTGTTATTCTATTAGACCAACAAACATTAATATCCATTACCATTGGAGTTAAGTTTAGAGAAACTGGTCCATTATTATAACTCCATTTGCACCTTGATTTGCTAACATATCTGCTTCCGTATTACCTTCTCTATATGTATGCCTAATTTCGTATTCAGGTATATTTTCCAAGCTTTGATTAATTTCTTCTATTTTCGAGTTTAGAGTCCAATTAGGTGTTCTTTTGGTTTGGATAGCATTAATGATAATTTGTGAATCACCTTCTATGATTACTTTTGAAATGTTGAGATTCCTGCATATTCTAAGACCTTCTAATGTTGCTTTACATTCTGCCATGTTGTTCATGGTGGGGTTAATGGGTCTAGAAAATTTGGCAACAACTTCCTCATTCTAGTTCTGAATTAACCCCCCAATTCCTACTATACCGGGGTTCCCTCTAGATGCTCCGTCAAAGTTAAACTTGAACCACCCCTCCTCTGGGGGGATCCATTTGCAAGAGGCTCTGTCTGCTTTCACTTTGGGCCCCCCTTTACCATATAAGGGTGGAATATTTAATCTCGGCCATATTATCCTGATTTTATAATCCCAACTTTTAAAGGACTCTTCATAGCAAAGTTGGTCTCTAAGTTTTCTATTTATGATTTCAATAATAGACATTTCTATTTTATTTATTATTGATTTCCATTCTAGTTTTTGTCCAGTGAATATTCTTCTATTTCATTCTTTCCAAATTTCCCAAACTAATATGGAGGGAGAGATAGTCCATATATCTCTATATCTAGGTTGTCTTTATAGAGGATTGGCCATGCTTTAAGAGAGTTTAAAAGATCAGGTTGGAGAGCGGATTTCCATCCAAGACATTGATGTAACCAATTTCAATAGTTTTGAGTAAAGGTGCAGTTAAGGAGAAGGTGGTTGACATCCTCTGATTGATTCTCACATAAGGGCATCTGGATGGCCCTTCGAAACCCAATTTATTAATTCTATCTGCTGTTAGGATTTTATTCTGCATAGCTGCCCATAAAAACATTCCAGCTTTAGGCAGACATGATTTATTCTAGCAGAGGTTCAGAGGCATATCTATATTGTCCATATTATGCTCCATAATTATAGATTTATAGCCCTCCTTAACTGAATAGCTTCCATTGTTTGATGCAACCCATATCAACTTGTCTGTTCTGGTTTTATGGGTTATCTCTCTATCCTTGAGAATAGCCTGAAGTTTCTGACTATCTAGGCTTGATGAAGCTGAGCAATCTATATTTTTCCACTTTGCTTCTTCGTCCGTGCATGAATAATCTTTAAGATAAATGCCTAGGGAGTTCTTACAAGCATCCATAAACTCCGGAGAGAAACCCAATCTATTTAGGGGAGGGAGACCTACCTAGGAGTCATCCCAAAAAAGAGCCTTGTCTCCTAGACCTACATCCCAAGATAGATATTTACTTATAATCCCTCTACATTCCTTAATAAAGTTCCAAATTCGTGAACCTTTTACATGTGTGTGGGCCCTAAAAATATTGATAGGGTCCGCATTTGGGATATATTTATGCAATAATATTGATGCCCATTTGCTATTAGATTCCTTGTATAACCTCCAAATAAGTTTTGCACCTAATGCTTGATTCTACCATTGTAAATTTTTTATACCAAGACCTCCCTTGGAGATTGGTTTACATAAGGTGTCCCATTTAATAAGTGCTAATTTTTTATCATCTGCTGGGCCTTGCCAGTAAAAATCTCTGAACATTTTCTCTAAGCTCTTATTAATGTTAGTTGGGAGGGGGAGAACTGACATATGGTATGTGGGTATGGCTAAAAGAACTGATTTAATAATTGTCAACCTACCTCCTTTCGTGATCCATCTGCCTTTCCACGAACTTTTTTTTTTTTGAACTTTAGTGAGCACTTGTTGCCAGAGCTTGTGGAGAGTAGACCTTTGTCCAAGTCAATGCCCAAGTACTTGCAAGGAAATTTTCCAGTTTTGTAACCCATCGTTTTACAAATTTCCTTTTCTAATTTCAGAGTAGTATTTATAAAGAAAATTTCAGATTTGGTGGGATTGACTCGTTGACCTAAGGCCTTCATGTACAGATTTAGGATGTCTTTATAAGCTTTAGCTTCTTGACAATTAGCTGAACCCGGTAAAATCGTATCATCAGAAAATTGTTGATGTGTAATATTAGGGACATTTTCTGAAGCTTTTAATCTTGTGATTTTACCTTCTATATGTTTCTTCGAAATCGCTCTTCCTAGTGCTTTTGCCATGATAACGTAAAGGAAAGGGGATAGAGGGTCTCCCTGCCTAATGCCTCTAGAAATATTGAAAAAGCCTTCCGAGGTGCCGTTGATAAGAATCAAAATTTTAGGAGTGGAAATACAATTGAAGATGAGATCGATACATTGTTTAGAGAAGCCAAAGGCTTCCATGCATTTGCAGTGGAATCTCCAATCTACTTTGTTGTATGCTTTTTGAATGTCTACTTTAATAAGCATGCTTGGCTCCTTTGTTAATTTAGCAGTGTGTACTACTTCTTGGGCTATAATTTTCCCATCCAGGATCAATCTATTCACAAAAAAGCCCGTCTGCTCTTCTGAGATAATGGTAGGGAGGAGCGTTTTGAGTCTATTAGCTAAACATTTAGATAGAGTCTTATAAATGGTGTTGTAGAAAGATATAGGTCTAAAATCCCCTGGATCTATACAATCATTTTTCTTAGGGATTAGTGTAAAAAAGGTGTTGTTAATTTCACTTAATAAGGAACCTAAGTTTCTAGTTGCTTCTACTGCTTGCCACACTTTGTCCCCTACAATATGCTAGCATTTTTTGAAAAAGCCTGCTTGAAACCCATATGGACCCGGGGCTTTATCCGGATAAAGTTGAATTACCGTTGTTCTGACTTCATCCTTGGAATATTTTATTATTAATCATCTTATTGTCGGCATCTGAGGTCAACTTTGGTATAGCTTTTAGCATTTCATTTTGCGCTTTGAGATCAATTGCTTCTGTATTATTAAGAAGGGATTGATAATATTGTGTGAGTATATTTGAGATCTGATTTGGGTCTTCCCAGACTTGACCATCATTATTCTTAATTTTAGAGATTCTATTAATGTTTCTTTTAAAATTGGCGGTATTATGAAAAAATTTCGTGCTGCTATCTCCTTCCTTAAGCCATGATTCTCTAGATTTTTGTTTCCAAAATATCTCTTCTTTGAGTAAAATTGCATTATATTTAGCCATAAGTTCTTTTTCTTTTTGATAGCTATTCTCATTCATACCTTGCAATATTACTATTTTGTTAAGATCAGCTAAATCTTGTTCAATTTGTACTTTTTCTTCAAAGATATTATTGAAATTATTCTTATTCCATTCTAGTGCTTTATTTTTAATGATTTTCAGTTTTGCTGTTAAACTGTACATTTTAGATCCTTTAATCGTTATTTGTTTCCACCATTGCTCCAAAAGGTTGATAAAATCTGGGTTTTGAAACCACATAAACTTGAATTTAAAGGGGTTTCTAGATGGTTTGCCACTTTCTGTTATAGAAAGCCTAATAGGATAATGGTCTGATCCTGCCTCTGGGAGAATTTCCACACTTAATATCTAGTTGAAATCAGCAGAGTTTGTACTAATAAAAAATCTATCAAGTTTTTCAGCAATATGACTAAAACTAGCTCTTCTATTATTCCAAGTGAATATGCCATTGTTTATGTTTATATCTATTAAATGATTGTCCATAACCCATTTACTGAAATCTTTCTATGATTGTGAGATATATTGTGAACCTCCGTATTTTTCTTTAGGATCTAGGATGGCATTGAAATCTCCTCCTATAATGTGAGTATCTCCTAAGCTGGCTATTAGATGCAAATGGATTTCCTGCCATACTTTTCTTTTCTCTTCGTTTGGAATAGGCCCATATACGTTGATTAACTTAAACTTTAAATTGGATTTAAGGCTTTTAATTTCTAGGGCCATCCAGTTATCATTTTTAGATATAAGTTGAGCTGAGACTTTTCGAGGGTCCCACAAGACCACTAATCCTCTGGAAGAACCTTTTTATGTTACAAACTTTGCCTTCCATATTCCTAATTTATTACTAAACTTAATGCTTTCCTCCTTGCTAAATTTAGTTTCCTGAACTAGAATGATTTCTGATTCAAAGTTTTTTAAATATCTTTTTAGAAGTCTTTGTTTGTTAGGGGCATTTAATCCCCTAATGTTCCATGTTGTTACTTTCATTGGTCCTGGGGAAGGCACTTCCCCTTCCCAATATTCAGGATGTCAGCAATTTTCTGTTGATTGTCTGCTTTGCCTGCTAAGGTTCTTAGTTGAATAGTTAATTTTCTTCCTCTCTTTTTTCTAATTCTATTAATATTAGGAGTGCTTAAACCTCCTCTATTTATCGCAATACCAAGTTGTCTATCCTCATTAGTTATCCCAAAAAGGCCTGTAATAGATTCCTTAATGGGATCAGAAATTTTAATAATATTATTGATAGTTTCATCCTGCCGATCTAAGCATTTTTTATCAAACTCTAGAAGGGAAAGGGAGTCCTCTTTGTCTAAAATCTCTTTTCCATACATTTTTGTTATATTTTCTATATCACTAGATAAGTCCAAGTATAAAGTTTCCATCTCTATAGGAATTGAGACTAGAGATTCGATCCCCTTTAGATGAGAAGTTTTAGAAGGTTCTTTTACAACCTCACTATTAGGTTCAATGACCCCTTTTAAGTTATGTTCCTCTTTATTCTCAGTTTGATTTAAGATTATAACATCCTTTTGTTCTCTGATGCCCTTTTCAGACGCTTCTGAGATATTGTCCAGATTGCCCTGGAGAGCTTTGTTGCAGACTTCCATTTCTAAGAGGGCTAATGGGATAGGCTCAGATACTACTGGCTGAGTCATCCTAAAATCCTCTTTTTCTTCATTTTCTAGCTTAGCATTCTTAATCATTTTGATCAAGGTTTCTTTTTGGAACATCAGTTCATCTAAGTCACAGATTTCATCCATAAACATATCCATGAGTTCATCTATTAATGATTCTTCTATGTTTATCTTGACTTCCTTGTTGCTTTCTTCTTTAGGATCTACTAAATCTGGTGTTTTTAAACTATCTGATTTCACAATTTGATTATTATTTTGATCATTCTCATTTACATCCAAAATCTGTGTGGTGTTGCCTCTAGATTTAGTTTTTTCATTTTTATCTAAATCTATTAGATTTGCCTCACTTTCTTTAAGACCACTATCAAGTGAGTTGTAAATCTATTTATCCTTTACTAGGTTAGTTTTCGGGGCTGGATCCTCTTTAAAGCCGATGGGTGTTGTTTCCAAATTTACTTTTGGTGGGGAGGATTCTGAACATATGAGGTTATTAGAGGAAATTTTCAAAATGTTATTTCCATCTAAGGATGGGCAGGGGCCAATTGGAATTTCCTCCTTTGAGTTCAAGAGGAAAAAAACCCCTTTAGCCTTATGGAAATTTACCTTTATATTAAGGTCTAGGTTGGTACAAGGATAAATGCCTATGTGAATCCGATGAAGATCTGAAGCATATACCTTCTCTACAACCAAGGTTTCAATGTACTCTTCCAAAATTATTGGATTGATAATTATGGAATTGGAATTAAAACATAGCTGTACAAGGGGAATGTATTTTTCATGATAGTTCATTCTAACAATAATGATTTTTTCTGCTTGCCTATGTTTGGTTTGAATAATATGAATGAAATCTCTAATCCTGTTACCTATTTTACTAACAATATCAAATTGATTTAATTCCATTAGTAGATTCCTGATTAAGATTGCTTTCTCTACCATAAAATCTGCTAAATTATTAGGGTTGAAAAGAGGAACCCAGCTAAAGATAGAAAATGGAATTTGTCTAAACTTTAAATAGCCTTCTATCATAATCCTATTTTTAAGGTTACTGCATTTGCAATCTATATAAATGAAATTATCAATAAGGATGGTTATACTTACCTCTGAGGGGAGTTGTAATAACAGACCCTCTGCAATGTTAGATATGGATGCCCCCATTCCATTCCATTTACAAATAACGCCTGATTCTGCATAAGAGCTTTGTTTTTGCAAAATATAGTTATCATCCAGTGATATCCTATAATGCCTTTGACCAAAAATTCCACATGCTGTAGATGGTACTTTATAATCATGAACAATGCGCCTATGCGACGGAGAGTAAACCTTCTCAGAATACCCTAACAGAGATGGATTAGTATCCCTATTAGGTTTAACCAAGATTTGGTGAGGCTTATGCATAAGATTTTTATCTTTTCTCCTTCAGTGAGGAGGATTGTAGGCTTTAGAAGCCTTATGCACCAAATCAAACACATCAATTGTAACCTGGTTTGATGTTGGTGTTTTACGTAGTTTATTCGATTTTACCTGTTGATGCCCTAGGGTCTTGACAAGGGAGAGGGGAGAAAAACCCACATCTGTTTGTGAATGTTCACAACCCAGATGTGGTTTCTCTCGAGATGTTTCTCTCCCTTCCAAAACTCTATTCCTCTGGTGCGGGGATGAATAAGAGTTCTTTTTATAAGGAGTTTGCTCTTTATTCAATAATCCAAAGGAATTTTTTAAAATAATTTTGTTGCAGCTAAATTTTTTAGGGAACAATCTTACCACATTTCTTCCTTTAACCAATTGCCCTTCATCCTTGTTTGCTTTCTTGTCCTCGGGAGTCGCTTGAGCCACTATCAATCCTCCTCCCCCCAATGCAGAATGGGGTTCATAGGGGCTTTCCACCAGATCTTTCTTGGATATCAGGGCTTTTGCAGTCCCAGGGAAAACAATCTTCCTTGATGCATATTTTGTTTTAGAGAATAGATCAATTTGTCGATCTAGTTTGTACCGTGAAAACTTTCAGATTAGATATCTTATTTTCCTTAACAAAACTATTTAGGGCCGTAGCCTTTGTAATAGCCCTATTAACCTTGTTCCCTTTTAGCAGTATGATACCATTTGCCTTAGCTTGGGATAAGCTTTTATTAATATACTTGGGATAGCTATTTTAGATTAATATACATAGCTCCAATTAATATCTTGCAATTTATTAAGCTTGGGATAACTATTTTAGATTAATATACGTAGCTCCAATTAATATCTTGCAATTTATTTATATAGATGTACTTATGATACATATACTAGTAATTTTACTATTGTTTTGGTTTTTTCTCATTGAACTAATAACAAAGCTATAGAAGGTAGACATATAGACCTTTGTTTTTCTACTTCATTGTGGGCTATTCTTTTAACATGCACAAGTGTGCCGAAACAATCTACCATTATTTTGGGTTTTTTTAAAATATCTCTATATAATTTAGATAATTATTTTTTAATATATATATACTAATCTACACTTCAATTTTTATGATTCTTTTCCTTTAATTTTCTATTTTTTTATCATTTATGTCCTTTCATTAGACTAAAAAGAATTCAAATAGTGAAATCTAAAAATATTCAATATCTATTATATATTATATACTAGCAATTGTATGTTGGTGTGCAATGGGTACACCTAATATATATTGAGTATCAATTATGGAAAAATATATATAAAGAGGAGACAAGTAGATAGAGAGCAATGTATGACATTACTCTTCGTGAATAACTCTATCTACCCCTAGCCAGCTCTCTCTATACCTCTATCTACCTCTCTATAATTATATTTACCTCTCTCTAGCTCTCTCTCTATCCCTCTAGATTTAGCTACATCTCTCTATCTTTTTCTAGCCATATCTCTCTATCTTTATCTACCCCTCTCTATCTCTTTCTATCACTCTCTATCCGTCTCCAACTCTCTATATCTTTATCTATATCACTCCTTCCCTCTCTCATTCACTCTGGATTTCTACTACTTTTTCTATGTATCTCTATTTCTCTCTATATCTTCCTTGCACTCCTTTTTATATTTTGTTCTATCCATATCTTTCTCTACATCTATCTCCCTATATTTATATCTCTTTCTATAAATTTATTATCATTTATTTCGTAGATATTGATGTGATCCAATGGCAACACTAGTATTAGACTTTATTACTACCAACTTAGTATTGATTTTTAAAATATAAATGTGGCTCATTTGACTACAAATATAATTTTCTATGTTTGTCCTTGTAACCTTGGAATTATTAGTTACACTTGCCCAATTTGAATTAAAAATTATTTAACTAAAAAAACTGCAATAATTGTTAAATTATTTATTAATAAGAGAAGGGAGATCTTATTATTTTGTACATATTAACTATCAAAGAGTATGGGAGACAATTAAGAGAGATAAGAGAGAGATTAAACGACAATGAGAAACATATAGAGATAAAAATAGAGAGAAATATATAAGAAAATTTTGAAAATTTCTCTCTTATTATCTCTCTTTATATGAAATATGTAACATTTGTATCTATTTGTTATCTAAAACTTTCAAACAAATTATTTAATTTTTTAATATTAATTTAAATAACTTTTATATAATTTTGATATTTAATAATTTTTAATTAATTTTTTTATAATGAAAATGAAAATTATACAATATTGTTTGCAAATACAATTTAACAAAAAAATATAAATATATAATTATATTATTTGGTAACGAAAACATATTTGACATTTACATTGTCTAAAATATTAAAATTAATTATAATTGAATAGACGAAACCTTGTGGATGTGGATTGGCATTTGGCTCTGGTTATTCAACAGATCACTCAGTTATGCAATTCTCTAGATTTTGTGTCTTTTATGCATATCCCTCGGGAGTGGAACGATGTGGCTGATTGCTTGGCTAAATGGGCTTCCGAGCAAGCGTTGGATTGGAATATTGTTGATCATAGGATGCTTCCCCATGATTTATCTCATAAGCTAGCTCAACTTGTTGACTAGGATAAAGCTCTTTAGTTCTCTTTGTTTCCTCTGTTGTTCTATTCTCTTTGGTATTCAATAAAATTTTTACCCCTCTTTTAGTTAAATTAATCAAATGATTAAAGATTAGAAAATTAAAAAAACTAAATTTATATTTTCAAATAGAATACTATTGTGAAAAATAACTAACGAACCCTCTAAAAATAAGTCTTAAGTAATATCCCATATTAAATAAAAAGTATTAATAAATATATAAAACATAATCTTTATCTTTATCTTTTGATCACCAAAATATTATAACTCACTTGATTTTCTGTAGATTTCATCACACAATTAATACTTATAAATTCATCTTAAATGGAAACTTAACGCCTGCAAAAATCTTGTGTGGAGCTTGAATAGATGGAAACTGATAAATTATTGTATTCTAATATTTTTTATCTGGATATTGCAAGTTTTACTCGACACACGTTTCAACTTTTGAAATTACTCGCTAACACTAGTCATTCCAATTCAACAATGACATTACAGCGGAGCCATGTAGCAATACCTAGAGCAAAATGTACCACAAGCTTAAAAAAATTGAATTACGCTCTTATTTCCTTTTCCAGAGAGTAATACTTTCCTCTTCCATTTCTATGCTTTGAAGGTGGTAAGTAATATCACTTCCTCACAATTATTTTTGTTGTTCCGTGAAATCTTCCGCACTCTCATTTTGGTCATGAAAATATGTTGATTAATTGAATTATAGGCTGAGTTCATAGACCTAATTCAAGGTCTTTGCATTTCATTTTGTTTGCATAATTCGTAAATGGGAATTCTTGTATATAAATCATCTTTCATTTACAGTTCAAATTATCAAAAATATATTGATGGTTTAATATATATCTATTATTCTACATCATCTTTAATTTAGAGTTAGAATTATCAATGATATATTGATGTTTTATATATCTATTATTCTACATTATGTAAAATTTTCAGTTTCATTTTTGTTTATACATTTTTATCAATCTATAGGTATGTATTCGAACTATAGAATGAGCAAGACAAAAAGCGCTTGACAACAGAATTTACAAAATGCAAAACATTTTTTGGCCTCTAATGTTACCTAGATGTGGCGCTCAATCCGATAAACAGGGTAATTTCACTTAGGAGATAATTTTAAAATTTAAAATTTAAATAAAAAATATTTAAATTTTAAATTTTAATAAAAATAATTTTTTTTCCATTTAATTTTTTTATGTACAATTTTAGAAATTTTAATATTTACTATTTTTATAACAATATGCCAAGAATTATATTAGATCTTATTAAAATTTTAAATTTTATTAGAAAATAAGAAAAAATAATTTTATTTTTATGGTAATACATATCATAGTATGTACATGTTTATATTTGTTTGAATTTATAACAATATAAAAATAATAAAATAATAAAAAAGATCTTAATAGATAATATGTTTATACTTTTATATTAGATCTCCCATGTTACTAATTATAAAAATATCTTAAAAGTTAATATGTAAATTTGAAAGTTTTTATTTTTATTATTATGTTTATATTGTTGAAATTTTTATTATTTTATTAATAATTATAAAAAATATATAATTTAAAATTGATAATAATGATCATTTTAATTTCAAATTAAAAATATTAACTTTATAAACTTTCAAATAATTTTTTTATACATAATATAATGGCATTCTTCTAAATCTTTTATTTTTATCCTTAAACAATCTTTTCATTTTTTAAATTTGTTGTTTACAATTTTGTTGAAAAAATAAACTCAAAGCATCATAATGCTATCACTATGAAACAAAATCAAATATATTACAAATACAAACAAAAAAGTAAAATTTAGATAATAAAGTAATACAAACAAGTGCCACGAAACAAGTGTCATGTAGTGGCTAGTACTTGCGCATTTAATCATAATTTTAGTTGTAGATAAATTTAAATATATTTTATTATATTTAAATTATAAATACTAAATATGTTTGAATTAGTAGTTATTTAATAAAAATAGATTAACAAATTAATTAAGTTGAAAATTATAATATAATTGATGTATTTAAATTTATTCTTAAATTATATGATAATACTTATATTAGTTTAAATAATTTTAGATGTGGCAATAAGTAATTTTTTTCATTATAGTTATTTTAATAATATAAATTATAAATTGCAGTTTATTTTAGTTTATTTTTATGTTAATTTAAATTATTTTGTAAAGTATAACAATAAACTTTATTTTATTTGTAATATAATTATAAGTACAAAAAAATTATAATTTAAATTAATTATAATTAATACACTATAATTATTTATAAAGTTAAACCAAGTTATCATTAAAAACTTATAATTATTTTATAATTACAAATCATTTTACAGATAAATTAAAATTAAAATAATAATTAATCATATAGCTAAAGTCAAGTACCTATTATTGCACTATGTGAGAAATCCCTCTATAATAGCTCAAGTACATTCCTCCAATGAGATGATAAAAAAATAATTTCTAGATATTATAAAGCTAAAAAAATTGCGTATATATTTTTGGAAATGAAAAAATTATAATGAAATAGAAAATATAATTTATTTTGATTGCTGCAAAAGAGTTCTTTTAATCACTAGTTAAAATAAACAATTCAAAAATTGATACAATAGTACTTAGCCTACCGGACAAGTACTAATAAGTTCTAAAAAGCTTCACGAATTATATCATATTTATAAAAGAAATAAGAAATCAATTGAGTTTAATAATCTTCCATTCTACCTAATATAACTTTTCTTCAAAATATATCTAAATTTTTTGTAATTATTCAAAATAAATAATATTTATTTGATCACTATATATTAAAAATTTAAAATTTATAACAATATAAATAAAATAATTAAAAAAATCTAAAAACTTTTTACTTATCTAAAATAATACTATAAACAAATACGGGATACCTCGAAGTAAAAAAACAATATAATTATAATGATAATAAATTGTAAGAAGCAATATAAACATAATAATCTTAAAAATTTTACAACTAACAAGATACAAATATGTTCAAATATGTTCCATCGTAGACAGTGTCGTGATTGAAGACAGTATGGACAAAACTTGAGTGATGGGAATGCTTGCGACATTTCCACGGTGAACCCACATAAAGCCATGTTGACCAAATTTATGGGGAGGCAAAATAAGCACATTACATTCAAACTGACCAATGAAAAGGAACGAAGATCTAACGATCCGGATGAAAACAACGGTCGTCCATGTCTGTTTGAGCCGTTTACACTGTTGATCGCTTAGTTAAGTTCCTCCATCTCATATAGGGAAACGCCTTCAGCGTAAATAAATATTGCTAAAGGGCACTTGATTTAATTGCAAAGTTCTTATAAACATTTAGTAGATGGTGTTGAGTTCAAATATTCTACAATACAAAAAAATTCATATAATGTAAATTATATATTATATTTCTATTTAAAAATAAATATTTATATAACTAGCATACACATATTAAATATTAACATATATAAAATACACAATAGACATAGATGCTTATTTTCATCAATTTCTCTTAGTACAAGTAGGCACCTAATATCTCTTCCCATCTATGTGTGTATGTCCTAATAACAATGGACTCAAAATAGCCAATATTTATGGACAAATATTTCAATAGGCACACACAAATGTCTTATAGTGATGCACAAATAGATCAATTATGAACCAAAAAATGATAACCTAACTATTAGATGCTCTTCACCGAATTATAATAACCAGCTTAGTTTGAAATTGAATTGAAGGGATCTTAATGACATTCAGCAGATCAAGAGTCCACGGAAGTAAGCCAGTTTTATGAAACCTTAATGACCAGTAACCGCCTAGTTGGAGTTGCCATATTCATATTCATATCCGCCAAAATAAAGAAAAGTAACGGCTGAACTGCTACCTTTTCACTGTCCATACTCTCATTACCTCTGTAACTGCCCACTTCTCATTAAAAACTATCCCAAATTTGAGAGATCAGTGCGGTGGATAATTTGTTCCTGAAACTCTGCTATTTAGCCATCTTCCTCTTCTGCGTTTGTGTTATCGATATCCTTTCAAGAGCGGACATAGCATTTTTGTCTCTCCCTTTTGAAGTGAAAGCACTCTTCTGTATCTCTGAATCTGTTTGCATCACGTCGCTGCCAGTCGAAAAAATTAGTGCAAGTATGACAGGCCTTTCCCCCAATCTGTTCAGGGTGATGCGCATTGTCCCCGACAAGCAAGATTACAGCTTCGTAGAAAAGGTTCAACTTCCGGAGAATGAAATTTTAAGGCTCTGCAATAAGCTCATGCCCGCTTCTGCTTCTGCTTGCTTAGGAAACCCGCCAAGAATTCGGATCGATTTCGACGGATTAAATCAGCTGTCCTTCTCTGCCGTGGGAATGTATGGTGAGAAGAAGATGATGATACGCATTCTCCGAATGAAAGGTCTGCTGGAGGAGTCAGTTCTGGCTCGACTGGAGGGCGGCAAATTTGAGGCGGGACTTTACATCACTGTTCCGCAAGAGTCAGCTAGCCCTGTGGTTGCTTTCTACTGGCACGAAGGTGAGCATTTCAGGGAGGCATCTAGGAAGGATGTTTCCTGCAATTTCATCCGATATTTGGTTGAGCTTTGTGATTATGTGTATATTTGTGTGGAAGGGAGCTACGATTTTCATACCCTGGCTATTTCTATGGCAAGCTCGCGCTCCAAAGCTTCGCGTACACGAAGGGTTCATGTGACCAGTGTGAAAAATTCCGACAATGATGTTGAATTGTTGCCTGGTTTTAATGTTGGAATTGATGGATGGGGTTTCATAAATGACAAAACCTCGTTAGCGCTCCGTGGAAATGAGGATGGTATGGCCAATCATAAAAGAATTCTTGTTTTCTGTGAAGGGTATCAAAGGTGTGGTTTCATGACAGCGGAGGTTAAGGAGAAGGAGAAGCTTGTATGGAAAGCCTGCGAGTTATCTCCAATGAAGAAAGACTTGAAGGTATTGACCAGCAATTCTGGACCTGCAATTGTCCCGGCATGCGGTGAGCCTGTGGAATTAGTAACCCTGAATCCTGAATGTGAAAGTTTGTTTAAAGTTTTTCAGCTCAGCTCTGGAGAATTGTTGGTTTTTATCCATAATTTCAAAGATTCTTGCCTGCATTTGTATCGCTCACCCAAGATTGGGTCCAACATAAATAACATGAGTCCGATTCATACTTTCAAAAGGGGTTTTGATTTGTTGTCTATGGATGAAGCTACACGATCTATGGCTCTGTATGATAAAAGTAGATCCAAGATCGGGATATATAAGTTTGATGAGTCGTTTAGGAAGGTTTATGGGACTGGAGTAGAGGTTCATCTGGAAACATATAAAGGCAGTAAGGTCATTACATGGATGCATTTGATTCCACGCAAGATGGAGTTGCTTTTGGTTGACGACTCGAACACTGCGAGGGTGTTGGAAATCCATGAAAAGCCAATGATGAAGTCAAAGCAAATTTCCCTCCCTTTGCGGCAACCTCTCTCAAAAGCATGCATTTCTGCTGATGGGTTCTTCTTCATTGTGTTTAGGCAATCTCAATCCTCAAGCTACCTTGATGTGTCGCGCGCAGGGGCTGAGATAATGTTGGAAATCTATGTTTTGGGTGATCTTATGAACTATTTGAAGACCATTAAATTCATTTCAAATGGAAGCAGAACACCCGATTTGGAGCATCTGGAAGTGAAAATTAGTAGCTTTGGACCCCAAAATCATCTTGTACTGCATAGTCCTGATGATGCTCCTGGCTTTCTCTCTTCCCATGTTCTGAAGACCCTCTTGGCTAAAGAGGTAGTGCAACAAGAAGTGCGAAACAAAGTTCCTGATGGGGAACAGGGGGAAACAGAAATAGGCGGTCCGTGCCCTCCTTTGGGTTACATATACCACATTTTTGATAAATTCGCTACCACTCCTGCATTATTTCCAACAGATAAGAAGGACATCACCTTCAACGTAGTACTAGAAAACGGCACAGAACCCTGCAGCGGAGAGGAATGCATCAAATATCTGGAAGCTCTTGTTCGGAAACTAAGGGTGGCCAAGGACAAAGATTTTTCAAACATAAAGGTTTGTTTTCAAGCTGAAAATATAGAGAAATTGGCAGAAAAAATTGAGTGCATGGTTTCAGGCACAGCAGATTACAATACAAAGATGAGAATTGGAATGTGGATCCGTAGACTTCTTTGCCTCGTGCCAATTCAGATCGCTCGCGCAGAAAACAACGGAATGGTTGCTTTGAAGGATGGACTTCAAATTCCTTCTCATGTTAGCTATGTGGATAGCGTATCACTTGCCAATTTGATGCGCTTTGGGTTTTATGATGCTGTTCTCAACAGTTGGAGGGGTAACATTAGGGTTATATCTTCCATGGGAAAGCAGAGCAGTGGGAAATCGTATTTGCTAAACCATTTGTCAGGCTCTCTCCTTGATGTTTCAGGTGGAAGATGTACCGATGGTGTGTGGATGACTATCAGTACAGGAGGAGACGAGTGCCTCTATGTGCTCTTGGACTTTGAGGGACTTGGGAGTTTTGAGCGAAGCGAACAAGAGGATATGCTTCTTTCTGTTCTCAATGCTGCCCTCAGCAACCTTACAATATTCAACAAAAAGGTATGTATGCCTGCACATTCTGCGACTCTAATTTGCTTTTAAGAAAATCAATTAGCTAAGACCCATTTTAAAAAATCGATGTTATTACAATCCCTGCTTCAGTAGTTCAAAACTTAATTTTATCCTGGTATAACAGGATTTTCATCTTGACAAGGATACAGAGTCTGCTTTCAGCCGTTTCCAGAGTGGGATAAATCTACTGGAACAGGACAAGAAACTATTCAAGGGCTTATTCTACATTGCAATAAAGGATGTGGATGAATCTGATGTAGATGACCTTATCCAAGAATTCCATGAGAAGATATCTCAAATATGCAGCAAGTTTCAGGAAAACTTCATATTAAAAATGTATGATGGGAAGTTCGAGATTGCTGCTATGGCTCCTTATAACCGGGCTGAATATTATCATGAGAGCTTGAGGGAATTGGCACAGACGGTGTATGAAACAGATTCTTGCTATGATAATGGTTCTATTTTCTTGAAAGACCTTAAGCTTATAATCGCTCAGATTGCAGTCAAGGATTGGTCTTCTGTTGACAGTAAACGTGTGGCTATCATAGTTGACATTTTAAGGAGAAATCTTATGTGTGCCATCAATATGGGTAGTCTTTCTCCCACTAATTCAGATGAAGAAGTGCAGGAGCTCGTGAACTTTGATACACAGGAAGAAGTTCCTGATATGCCTCTTGTTGTTGGCGAGTCGATTCTCATCAACATTCGAGATTCAGGGTTGAGTTTAGCACCTTGCAAGGAATCATCAACATCTAGTTCTATTAGAGATTTGTTAGCTCAACTCAGGCTAAAACTAGAGGCCGTTGTACCTAGGAAAGGAGGCAATATTGATTCCTGGCATTCCATGCTGGAGAGGTTCCTTAGTGCAGTGGCAGAGAGACGGCGTGATAGAGTTCAACGGTGGATAAGCTCAAACGCAATGGATTTCTGCGATAATGATGAGGTGGAAAGGTTAGTGTTGGAGGCAGACGTAATTCTTGGAAAAATAAAACAAGGTTTGTTTGTCTGTGGATGTAAATGTTCTCAATGTTTTTGGAGATGTGTGCTTGAGAAAGGCCATGATGATGATCACTCTTGCATGAGTAGTCACTCCTGTACTGAGCCCTGCAGTTATTGTGTTCATGAACGGGGAGAGCAAGAAGAAGCTGAGAGCTTAAGCCTGTGCAGGGATCTGGCTGGGCATGAAGGTGGTCACAATTGCAGAGAGAAAGATCATACATGTGGACAGACCTGTCACTTGTTTGAAAGGTCATCGAATTGTAACAAGTTTTGTTCTCTTGAGCCTGAACACCTTGGCAGCCAGCACAAATGCAATTCTCCACAACATAAATGCAAGAAGCCATGTTCTCTTGAAAGCTGCAACAATCCATGCGCTGTGGCAGTTGAGCTTGACCACGAGCAGCATCAGTGCCATGAAACATATTGCCCCTGCCCATGCGTTATAAATGGATGTAGCAGGACATGTGGAGTGAAGGATCATTTTCATGGTATGGAAGATCCTAATGTGGAACATTTATGTGGAAGTGAACATGCATGTGCAGAGAAATGTGAAGAGCCTGGGATCTGTGAAATCCTTACAGAGCTTGTAAGACAAACCCGGGTTTTCGAGGGACAAAGGGGATGTTTTCAGTATGAACATGTCTCAGAGCAAAATGGCTTACGCAAAGGTTGTTGCATTCCCATACCTCCTTTTGAGAAGAAGCATCGAGGGCCACATGTTCACACCAAGAATGAGCTCTCTGTGCATTACTGTGACACTAGATGCCAAGCTTGCGGTTACTTCTGTCGACGTCCAATGGGTCACCTTGGCTTGCATGAAACAACGCACGGAAATATGAGGAATGTAAGATTCATTTCAGAGGAGGAAGACATTGACATTAAGGATCGAAAGTATAAATGGGGAGAGAAAGGAGAGGCTGAAATGTGTAATATGTATTGCAGGAAACAGGGGCGTGGTCATATCCATTTGGTTCCCTGTAAAGGCTCCGAGATGTGCACTAGCAATCTCTATGATGGTGCCCGGCACGAGACTGTGAAATATGGACCTGATGTTGATGTTCCCAAAGACGAGATGACTCATGAGACTTACTGGCAATATGTTAGATTTGCTGATCCTTGCACAAAAGAAGAAGGCATTGAGTTTGGCCTGTGCAATCACTATTGCAAGTCGGAGGAGCATAACTCAGAGGAAAAGGGTTCTAAAAAATCCTATTGCATTGAGAAGCTATGGCACGAACCTATCTCAAAAACTGGGCAACGAATGAACTCCGCAGGCTATGTGACTGATGATGGACACCATTTTGGCTGTGATCATTCTAATGATGTCCCTTATCATGTCATTTTTGTGATTGACAAATCAGGTTCAATGAGCTACTCTGATATTAGCCCTACAATGGCCAAGTTCAACAATCATGATTGTAGGCTGGGATGTGTATATGAGGCCATTTTGAGGTTTATTCAAGCTCGGTTAAGAACAGTTTGTGAAGATTCAATATCAGTGGTCTTATTTGACACATCTGCGAGTGTTGCTGTAGAGATTCAAGATATGGAGGAAGCTGCTGTCGATTCACTTCTTCAATACCACGCTGCTGGAGGAACCACGTATTCATCTGGATTGGATGCTGCACAGAAATTAATGATGAAAGCAACCAGAAATGTAAAAGAAGATACTAGGAAACCAGTTGTTATATTTTTGAGTGATGGGGAGAACAACGGTGGAGAGGATCCTGTTTCCTTCGTGAACAGAATGAAAAGGCATGAGCCTAAGATGACACTTAATACAATTATGTACGGGAAAAATCCTGCAATGAGCATCTTGGAGGAAATGGCCAAGGAAGGAAATGGACAGTTCCAATTAACTCTTGATGGGCTTCAGCTGGCTCAGAGCTTTGAGAATCTCGCAAAAAGCCTCAAGCCTCGAGTTGCAGCCTTAATGTAAGGCCATCAGATCGCTCACAAGGTACTTCCTTGTTCTGTTTTTTCGTTCTCTGAAATGACGATTCACTTGGTAATGGTATTTAACTAGTCGTATGTAGTTTGGGTTTAGCTGTGTTAAAACTCCAGAATGATAAATACAGTCCAGATCGACCTGCTAACTTTTTGAAAAATAAATATATGTTGCTCCCTAAATGTATAAGGTATGTATTTTGTAGAGTGGAATTTTTCTGCTCAATTCAGTTGCAGAACGTAGATGATAGTGTCTTTTGCTTAAAAAATGCTCGTACGCCTCTTTTGGAGCATTGAGATGGTAGTTTTGTGAGGTGATAATTCCCATACTGTCGGTTTTAAGTATAGTTTTAGCATTTTCTATAGGTTTGTAAAGACCCAAAGATGATATTAAATTATCAATTTTAGAAATGAGTTTATTGAAGGTTTTGGTCATGAGCAAAATTGGCTCTAATCTGAGCATTTTGATTGTTCTGTTGACAGAGCATTTTGAATATTAAAAGTAGACACTATTTTCTCAGATTCAAGATGTGGAATAGAAATTACTATTTTTATTTCATTCTGCCATGTTACCACTCTTGCAGGCCATATAGTTTAGGGATGCAGCTCTTAACAAGTCTGCAAACTGAACGTATATATATATATATATATTTATGAATTGATGTGAAATTTATTATCTCAAAAGAGCAAATAATAGTTGGAAGTAGACTGTAAAAACTATTCTAAACCTAAAATAAATAATGATTAAAGTTGGTCAATGTTCAAATAGATTCTTTTGAGTTGCAAAGATACAGTTTTAAATTTAGGAAAAATCAATTATAGAAATTGATATATTAACTCGTCAAATTGCTGGTAATATTTATTGAACAATCAAATAACAGTAAAATCAGAGCAAATTGAAAATACTTAAATATATTATTTGCAGTGAAAAAAACAGAGCAGCTTAGCAACGCTTAGAAATGGAAGGGAGGCTGCAGTATTTGTAGACTTTATGTAGAGCTCTAGAAGATTCTTGATTGGTTTACAAAAGTTACGGTGAAAAGAAATCTAGAAAGTAGAACTTTCTTGTGCTGGCTGGAGAATTCTGCAACTTTTATAAACATTATTCCAACACGCCCCCTATATTGTTTATTTGGAGTGAATAGGAAATTATTTGAGCTGTAACAAGTCTTTGAGTTTAACAAATTTGACAATAGGCAGTGTTTTTAAAATATGACAGTAATTTGATCTATGTTTTACAAAATTGTAGTTCTACCACTTGACTTTCAATCAAGTCACAAATAAAATGATCATGAACTTCTATATGCTTAGATTTGGTATGATATACAAGATTTCACAAATAAAATGATGATGAACTTCTATATGCTTAGACTTGGTATGATATACAAGATTTTTTACTAGCTTGATAGTATTTTGATTATGACAAAATTTTATAATGGGAGAATTTTAAGGACGGTGTGTTTCTTCAAGTAGTCTTCTAAGCCACAATGCTTCTTGAGATTCCTTTAATAAACCAATATATTTAGGGCCTTTGTTGATGATAGTGACGCCGTTTATTGCTTCTTGTTGTTCCAAGAAATTGGTCCTATTCCAAGATGAAAGATGTATCCCATAATTCATTTTCTATTTTCTATTATACGATACTAATTGCATATGCAATATCTGGTCTAGTTATAGTTAGATATAAAAGACTCCCAACAAGTCGTCTATACAATTTTCCATCCACCTTTTGAGTAGAGGTAGCACTCAATTTAATTTCTACCTCAAATGGTATATTAGATGGTTTACATACACTTATTAAATTTCCTTAATACATTAAGGGCATATTATGTTTGAGCAAGTAAGATCCTTCCTTCTTCTTGCCAAACTTGCATGCCTAAGAAATAGTGCATTAATCTTAGATTAGTTATTTCAAAAGATTGATTGAGGTGATCATTGGTACATTCAATACACTTCGTGTGATCTCTTATAGTGATCAAATCATCTACATATAGTACAATAATAACAATTTGACCATCAAAATGCTTTACATGTACACATCTGAATAAGCTTTGCTTCTTTTAAGTCTTGCTTCTATAAAGTATTCATTTATTTTGTAGTATCATTCCCTTGGAACTTATTTAAGACCATATAGTGATTTTTTCAATCTACACACTAAATTTAGGCCCATCCATTATGGGAAAGGATCTAAGTTAGCACTGCATTTTGTTGGGCCTTTTGAGATCCTTGAGAGGATTGGTCATGTTGCCTATCACCTAACATTGACACCTAACCTTTTGTGCATCCATGACGTGTTTCATGTTTATGTGTTGAGCCAATGTATTCTTGAAGTGATTGAGGTGCTTTACATGTAGAAGATGGACAACTTTATTTGGAGCCCATCTATGTTCTTCAACATTGGACACTGACCTTTAGAGGTCGAGACATCAAGTAGGCAAGGGTCCAATGGGACCCGAACGATGAGTCTTTATCTACTTGGGAGGATGCTTCACAATTGAGAGATTTGTACCCCTATCATTTTATAGGCTTCTAGGAGTAAGCTTATGCTTAGGGGGAGTTCTCTCGTGGTTGCATTCTGCCTTGTCTTATTTTGATTTGAGATAGACTCTTCTATATGTCTCGTGAATATTTGTATGATGTGATATTGTATTAACATTGTGAGATGCTTCTAGTTATAGTACATTATTTTGGCTTTTATTAATATCATTGCTGACATAGATGATAGGTTATACTAGTGTTTACCATTTTGATCATATTTGCATGATGATCCAGCTAGGATGTTACATGATACTTTATGATATTTGATTTATTTTCTATCCAAGAATATTCGATAATGCTATCTTAGAAATAAAAGAGGGTTAAAATTTATTCAAACAAGAAGAAATACAGAGAAAGAGCATCAAACAACCCTATCAAGATCCACTAAGTGATCTAACTTTTGAGACAAACCTAGAGTTAATTGACCCTTATCCACAATATTCCAATTTTGCATTTGAACATAAGCCCTTTTGGAAAGACAGTCTACCACTCCCTAGGGATATGAGTGGAAGTAACATAATCCAAAGAAGCACATAAATTAAGAATCTCGTTAACAACCAAAACAAACTACCAACTAACATCCTTAGAATGCTTCCAAGTCAATAGATGTATCACCACTTGGAAATCTGATTCACAATGAGCATGCTCCATCCAAGAGCACAAGCACACTCCACATCACATAAAATAGCATGAGCCTCCATCAAATTATTGGTATGATGGCCTTTATAAATAGAAAAATAAACTAAATAGTCCCTAGGCTATCTCTAACAATTCCACCAATACCTGGAGGATCTGGGTTTCCCCGATAAGACCCATCTGTGTTAATTATTAGAATGCCCTATAGAGGAGGACTCCACCTTTCCACCCCATTTATCTTCTGAAGATGGTGTCTTATTCTATTTCTCATGAGCTAGCCTTGTGGAGGAGGAAAATGGAGACAGTTATAGAAAATAATATTGCCAGGATTCATAGCCTCTATCAAGTCACATTTTGTTGAAATAGTTTCATCCAAAGAATGGAGAATTTTCCACTACGAGTGGTGAGCCCCCAACAACACATCTTGAAATATCTAAAGATTTCTCTCTAACCAGATATGCCAAATAATAAAAGAAGGGCCAAGAGTCCAAGCAACTTGAAGAAAAGAGGTTTTGACACAGGCCTTGCCTCATCAAACAAAAAACTCAGCCAAAGAAGAGACATGCCAACAAGCTTGATTCCACACTTCCCACCAAAAGTATCAGATATGTCTAGTGAAGGATCTTTGGAAAAAGAGATGAGAGACACTTTCTTCACTATTACAACACAACACACATATCGAGAGGCCTTGAAAACCACACGTACATATATTATCCCAAGTGAGACATCGGTTGTGAACCACCAACTACATGGAAAAAATACACTTGGGGCATGAGAACTTGTACCAAACTCGTTTCCACCAAGGAACCTAAATGTCCCCAAAAGTCTTCCACACTAGATCAACATAACCTGCACCAACAAAAAAATTTCTAGACAAATCACTACTTTCCCATGCCAAAACACCATTCCTAACCAAGGTAGTACACACACGAGACTCCAAAATTTGAGCTAGCTCTATCCTATCTTCCTCATATCCTCTTGGAGGCGATTCAGAAGGATGTTTCCAACAAAAATGAACTACCAACCCACAATTATAGGAAATCTTATAATGGTCCACAATGTCCCATCCAACAACAGTAAAAGTATCACAAAGGGTTTGAAGGTGAGGATGAGTAGAAAGGATAAAAGGATGACCATCCCAAGAATCCAACCAAAAAAGAGCTTGAGATCCCGAATGACAAATCCTAAAGAGACCATTCTTTACAAACTAAGCCCCCAATTTCAAAGTATTCCAAATCATAGAACCTCTTCCCTATAAAAGAAAAGAGAGAAACATCAAACACATTAAAATTTGGAAGATACTTAAGGGTGAGAATATGGCCCCAAAGTTGATTATGGCTAGTACACTAGCACCAATAGAACTTAGCAGCAAGAACTTGCCCATTCAAAATAACATATCTTAAGCCAAGGCGACCCTCATTCTTAGGTCTACACATAATTTTCCACTTAACAAGGCTCCATTTAGTAGTCGATAAATTACCACTCCAAAGAAATTGTCAAGAGAGGGCATCAAATTCTCGAAGAAAATACATGGGAGCATCTTGAATAAAATACTTGTATATAGGAAAAGCCTGAACAACTGACTTTAAATGAGTCACTCGAGTAGAAGTACATAACAAACGATGAGTCCAATGATTAACTTGTTGATGCAAGATTTCAAGGAAAAAATGCCAACAAGACAGGGATGTCACCAATAATAAGAAGAGTGCCCAAATAAACAAAGGTAAGAGACCCAATCTGAAATCATAGAATGTCAACAATACACCTCTAAATGGCCTGAGGTGTATTAAAGAAGAAAATGGAGGATTTATGCTCATTGACTTTTTGACTTGAAGAAGCAATGTAAATATCCAAGGCTTGCCTAAAAGACTTAGCTTCCCAAAGGCAAGGCAAGCCAATAAGAGTAGTGGCATCCACAAATTGGAGATGTGAGAGTTTTGACGAGTCATTGTCCCATTGCCACCCATGAATCAAGCCCTAAGAAGCTTGAAACTTTAGGAAACGATCATGACCCTCATCCATGTTAATAAAAAGGTAAGGGGAAAGATGATCCCCTTGATGAAGGCCTTTGAAGCACCAAAACTCTTTAAGGGTTCTCCATTCACAATAACTGAGAAAGATGAAGAAGTAACACAAAGGGGTCGCTAGGGTAATCCTTAGAGGGTTTTTAATAATAGTTGATATTTAAAAAAATGAAAGGGGCTAAAAATTAATAATAATTAATATTGTGAGTCAACCTAACTACCTTTCCATTTGTGGATGTGGATATGGCATGTCTTCCCTTTCCATTTGATGCAGGAGCATCTTGGGTTTGAACCAATCTTGCATCAATCGAAAACATTTTTGTTCAGCATTGTTCCTATTTTCCAGTTTGAGAGATCAAGTCAGTGATTCATCATATGCTTGAGTTAGCTTATGCAATGATCAGATTATATCCAGGACCTATCTTGGACCATGTCCTTAAGTTCATAGCTCATTTGGTTCATTATTGCTCGAGTTATGATTTGTTCTGTCTCGGGTGGTGTGTTTTTACTGGTTTGCGACCCATTGGTAAATTTTGATCTTGCGATAGAAATCTCCGATTTGCAAATATCAATGGTGCATACATATTTGTTCTTGAATCATGTGTGGACTTAAATCTTGATTCACTGGGCCTTTCACATTTCATGGATTGAGTTCCTTATGATTTAGGACCTGCCCTATTTTCTTTAACATGTTTCCTATTCTTGGGGAATGTTCTTTGTTCTTAGGCCGACCTACGTGTCATGATGCCTATTTATGTAATATCATACTTCTCTAGAGAATGAGGGGGCTCTAAGTCATTAAGGATAATCTTTAGAATTGGGGTGTAATGGTCATTGTTCGAAGACTGTAATCAATTAGATCAATTGTAGCCTGGCATGTGTGAAGGCATGTATGTTGCCAACTGAATGTAACTGATTTCCAGTGAATAAATATAGATCTTTCTTGTTCTCTTTGTATTCTCTTGTGTTATTTTTTCTATTTTTACTCTTTCTACAAAAATGGACTAATCTCTCTAAGGTCCCTCCATCGGTGACTGTGTCAAGTGGTATTAGAGCTAAGTTGTGTTCCTTGGGAGTTGATTGTTGAACCTAATTGTTGTGAAGCCCTAAGTTTATTTGGTTGTAGGGTGGTAGAGTTGAGACTTGACCTACAATTGTATAGAGGGTGGACAAAAGGGTTCGAGGAAGGAGAGAAGAAGATCCAGGCGTGATGGTAATGCTGAGACAAATTGTAGCTAGATTAGAAGTCGTAGAGACTGCCCAAAGAAGAGGTAGATCCATGGAGGATGTAATTGATGATGAATCCAAGGTAGTGGTTAAAAATAATGAGCCTGAATTAGAACAAGGTGATTAAATATTCTTAAGAGCTCTAACTAAAGTGAATGATAGACCACATTTCAATTTACTGGATTATGATGGTAATCTTGATGCTGATGAATTGATTAATTGGATCATAGAGATGGAAAATTATTTTGAATATGAGAACATTAATGCAGACAAGAAGGTGAAGATTACTAGCACTAAGTTTAAGGGACACACGTCTTTATGGTGGGAACATTTGTAGAGATATAGACAAAGGAGAGGAATATAAATGATCAATATTGGGATAAAATTTTAAATAAGTTGAAGGGTAAATTCTTACCTGGTGATTATCAAGCTAGTTTGTTGAGGAAATTACAGAACCTAAAGTAAAAGGAATCTACTGTGAAGGGATATACTAAAGAATTCTATAAGTTGGATATCAGATCTGGACATGCGAACGATGAAGTTGAAAGAATTGCATGATACCTGAATGTCACATCAGGATTGCTAGATATGGCATTTCCAACATTATTTCCTGAAGGAAGATGTGATTGGTTAGAGCCAAGAATGAGGCAAACTCATCTGCATGAATATGTCAAGCATTTGTTGTGGTATAGGGATCACTGATTTGGTAAACATCCAAGGTTTAGGTATTTCATGATGAATATGATAATGAGACATCATGCACAAAATTCATCTGTTGTATTTGTAAAAAGGAGTTTTCAAGACATGTCAATTACCATCAATGAGCTACACGAACATATGGAAAATATGCCACATAATAATTTGGTAGATAGGTTGATGAGATTTGGAATAAATCTAAGAGGAACAAGATCATATTGGTGTAAATGTAAAGCATAATTAATAGACATGCTTCACCAAATTGGGGCTCCTACAATTTTCTTCACCTTAAGTGCAGTGGATATGTAGTGGCCTGATTTGCATACACTGATGCCAGGAACACCACCAACTAATCCACAAGAGGCTCAAAAGTGGAGAAGATAGAATGTCATTGACTATCCTCATATAGTTGCACATTACATGCATTTAAGGTATACAATGTTCAGGAAAGAAATACTTGAAAAAGGTATGAAAGTCAAAGTTTCATCTGTGAATAGTACATGTGTAATATGCCATTTTGAATTCACCACGAGGATTCCTTTCCACACAGATGTATTGTGCCCCTTTTCACATTAAGAGTTGATGAGACTATAATTTGTGACCCTTTACATCACTTCTCTTTTAGGACTCATTTGAAGTAGTCTCTGTTAGGACTGATTTGTAGTAGTCAGTATAAACGTGTTATGAAGCTTTTTGTAATATTGGCCTTAGAATCTCCTCCAAGTTCAGTAAATGAGGGGTGATTAATACTTTTAAATTATATTTCAAGCCTTGAAAGTGCAGTATTATAAGATGTGACACTATTTTTATGATCCATGCAAGTGCAGGGGACCCACAAAACTCCACTGAATCAGCTATTTCTGATTCAGTGGAGTTTGGTGGGTCCCCTGCACTTGCATGGATCATAAAAATAGTGTATATAGTATACACTAACAAGTGTATACTATCACCAGTGTATACTGACTTGTTACAGTATACTGTATACAAGTGTATACTGACTTGTTACAGTATACTGTATACAAGTGTATACTGACTTGTTACAGTGTATATTGACTTGTTACAGTATACACTGGTGACAGTATACACTTGTTACAGTATACACTTGTGTTTGTGGTTAAGCAATGTATTATACACTTGTTACAGTATACACTTGTTGCAGTATACACTTGTTATAGTCTACACTTGTGTTTGTGGTTACAGTATACACTTGTGTTTGTGGTTAAGCAATGTATTATACACTTGTTACAGTATGCACTTGTTACCATCTACACTTGTGTTTGTGGTTAAGCAATGTATTATACACTTGTTATAGTATGCACTTGTTACCATCTACACTTGTGTTTGTGGTTAAGCAATGTATTATATAGGGTAAGAGTTCAAAGTTGGGGGGACAATTTTGTGGAAGTCTTGTAGAAACGAAAGATGTCACTTGAAACGGGCGCCCATTTTAAAAAAACAGGCACTCGTTTTAGGTCCGGGCACACGATCCTAATTTCAAAAAATGGGTGCCCATTTTTGAATTCAAAACGAGTGCCCGTTTCTAATTTTTTTTTTTTTTGAATAAAAAATGCATTTTAACACTTTAATTTTATTTTTTTAAAAACGGGCGCCCGTTTTTTAAATTCAAAAAATGGGTGCCCGTTTCTTAAGTCATGAGCAGGAAGCACACATCTGCCTTGAACTTCATTTCAAATTTGGTTTGGTTTAGGCTTGGTAGAACCAATCATATGCCTTGACCTTCAAAAATTTGCTTAAGGCATTGGAATGTTAGATTTCTGCCTTGCCATACTTTTTTGAGGGCCTTCCCGATCATATCATTTTACAAAAAGAAACCTATTAGAGTTCTCATTGTCCTGATTTCAAAAATGTAAATTTCATAGTGATGTGATTTATTTTACTATTTTTGCATTATTTATTAGTTGAAAGTGGTACCTAAACGTAAAATAGTGAGGTTCACTAAAACGTTAATAACTTTTTTGTTTTTAGGTTTTTTGAAAATAAATTATATGAGACCAAACTAGATACAATTCTATTGAAGATAAAAAAAATAATTTTCAAAAAATATGAAATCCTCATCAAATTATGGTGTCCGTACACCAGAAATTTTGAAAAAGTACTTTATAGTCAATTAAAAATTAATAAAAAAAAAATATTCAATAAAAAAATAAGAAAAAATATCTTGACCAATCTTCAGTGTTTTAGGTACCTTTTCCCAAAAGGATTCCCCAAAATACATTCATTTGCTTCAAAAAAGGGTGTCCGTACACGCATAAGGTGTGGTCCTGAAACAGGCATTTTGAAAAAGTGGTTTTTAGACATGCATACTAAAATTCAATTTATACCATGTGGGTATTGAAAAAAATTACATATTTGAAAACTATATTTCGAGCACTAAATTTGATACTATTGAAGTTTTTCAAGATTTAATCTTTAAGTGTTTCAAATTTGGACATCAATTGACATAAATTTTGAAAAACAGGAAAAACACCTCCACTTTTTGGCCAAAAGTGGAACTCAACTTCTTGCAGCCACCCTACACTTGTTACAGTGTACACTTGTGTTTGTGGTTACAGTCTACACTTGTGTTTGTGGTTAAGAAATGTATTAGTAAGTAGCCCCTCTATGGGATTCTTGCCAACCATACACTGGGAATGTGCAGTCATGAGTTTAATCAGCTGGCACAATATGACTTTTACTTGCCACCTTAAAATGACACACTTATTTAATCCAATGTAGAATATTTATGGATTTTATGAGCTTAAATATTTATTTATGTTGCAAAATGTAATAGTTGTGCTCCTCGCTATGACACCAATTAAGTGCACTTGTTGCATGTATGCCTTGCTTTCAAAGTTACTAGATGTGGTATTTTTGCATATTGGTTTAATGTTTTGTTATTGCAAGATCTTGCCCTACTTTGACCATTGATTTCATTTGTTAGTGTTGTTGCTTTTATGCCTTGCTTTCAAAGTTACTGGATATGGTATTTTTGCATATTGGTGCATATTGGTTTAATGTTTTGGTATTGCAAGATCTTGCCCTCCCTTGACCATTGTTTTCATTTGTTAGTGTTGTTGCTTTTATGCCTTGCTATTGGTGCATATTGGTTTAATGTTTTGGTATTGCAAGATCTTGCCCTCCTTTGACCATTGATTTCATTTGTTAGTGTTGTTGCTTTTATGCCTTGCTTTCAAAGTTACTGGATATGGTATTTTTTCATATTGGTGCATATTTGTTTAATGTTTTGGTATTACAAGATCTTGCCCTTCCTTGACCATTGATTTCATTTGTTAGTGTTGTTGCTTTTAAGTGGAATACACGAAGGAGTACCACATGATGAATGCTTCATTTAATGCATTGTTAAGGTGTAGTCTCATAACTATCTATTTCTAGTTCTTCAGACATGATTTTATAAATGTGTTTTGGTAGACGACTGTATTGTTCATGATTCTGTATGTATATACCCTAACCTTCTTGTTATTATTGTTGCATTATGAAATTAAGTTAAATAATTCTACTTTGTTCAATGCTCTATTTCATCTTCAATTTCTTTTCATTTTTCATTCATTTTTAAAAACCACGTGATAGGTACATAAATAGAAATGGATAGTTATGAGACTACACATATGTTTGAAATAGTTTTTGGATTCGATTTTGTAGATATTTTTGGCATCAATGTTTACGAAAGAACTCTGTGATCCTTCATCAGGATGGAAGATAGAAAAATGATTGAAAGAAAAGTCCATCATTTTCGTCTGTTGCAATCATTTTGGTTTCTTTCATCTTGATGATGGATCACAGAGTGTGATAAAAAACTATCTACACAATCGAATCCAGAAGCTATTTGAAACATTGATGCCAAAAAGATCCACATATGATGAAAAACAATGAGCTATCTGATGATTGTTTACTGTTCATGTTTGTAAACGATCAATATTTCTAATGGTGCTCCTTCGTGTATTCCATTTAAAAATAAACAAGTTTTAGTTTTTCTATCATGTATACTTTGTAGATGCAGGATTGATCATCTAACAATACTGAAAGTAATGGGAAGAATGAGCGGGATATGAGATGGTTTCTCATTAAATGTGGGGCATAAAGGCGTAGAGCATGGATTTCCTTGCATTTTCTTATTTAACGGTGTGTTTTCACACCACCATTCAGTTCATGGATATTGTTCTTCCCCAAAACATCTATCTGATGCTATAGTTGTCATTATATTTTTTCTATAAATTTGTAATATCAACATAAATGAAAGTTTTTCAATTTGTACTCATAGAATATAGTCATGTTATCCATGAATGAACAAAAATAGTATGAATGAACAAAAATTTTCTTGCTACAGTGCTGATGGCTATAATCAATGTCCCTATGTGTGAGTGTGGTGATGGATCATGATGCGTGTTGAGGACGTCACACACGTCGGATAATCCAAATCGTAAATTTTGGAGTTGCAAAAATAAGAAAAAGGTTGTTAATTGCACAATATTTAAATGTTTACAAAGAATATATATTAGTCATTATAGTGAGACTAACTTAGATTTGTATTGTAGGATGGTGGTGGATGTCAGTACTTTCGGTGGGCCAATGACGCCTCGTCGCTATCTACATCATCTGCATGTTCTCCACATATACCTGTTGTGGAGGACGAGTGCAAGTCTTGTAAAGTGCTCAAAAAGCTATTGCAAAAGCGGAGACTACGTATAAAGCCGATGTCACATTTTTATGATGTTTACTTTGTGCAACAATCATACTATTTAGTTTGGTCATTTGTTGGGTCATTTATATTTTGATGTGATATCAAACAAATAGTTACTTTCTTGTTATAATATTGTTTATGATATTGTATAAATTATTAAAAAAAAGTTAAGTTTACTGTTCACAATATTGGAAAAAAAATATTAAATTTTGTTTATAATTTTCTATAAAAAAATATAAATTAATTAAAAAAATTATAAATAAAAAATGGACAACAAAAATAAAATATTAAATTAAAACATTATATAATAATTATAAAAACTTAAATTTTCTTGTCAAATTCTATTTCCAATTGAAAATGTAGAACCAAACACAGAAAATGGATAATGTAATTCCAATTCCAATTTGAAATTGCAAACCAAACACAAAAATAGGAATTTCTCACTTCCAATTCCAATTTTGAAAATGGCAAACAAACGCAAAATATGGATTGTCTCAGCCATTTTCCGGGTGAACCAAACGGTCCAAACTATATTCCAAATACACAAAACTGGAATTTCAAAACTTGGTTTTGAGATAATCAGGTTTTGTGTCAAATTCCAATTCCCACAAACAAACGGGGCCTAAAACAAATGTTAAGCCGTAGGTGCAGATATCAAAATAAAATAAATAAAAATTTACTTGTATGTCACGCTTCACCGTGGGAGTACACCCCATCTTATTTTATGAGGAAAAAGGTGAGTCATGGAAATTGGAAAGAGCTCTAATAAAGGATTGGTATAAAGCTAAGCTCAATTCGAAATTTCCTTTAATCAAATGGACATAAATGTGATATCCCATATCTTTGGTGAAAAGGGCATATTATAACTACACTATTCATTGTTTGAATTAGCTTTACTTCGACTGGAAGTAACTGCGATGGTCCTGTAGCAATCACGTTTCAACCTTTCTAAAGCCAACCAAAGTAATACCTATTACCTAGTATACACTTGTGTTTGTGGTTAAGCAATGTATTATACACTTGTTACAGTATACACTTGTTACTGTCTACACTTGTGTTTGTGGTTATAGTATACACTTGTGTTTTTGGTTAAGCAATGTATTATACACTTGTTACAGTATACACTTGTTACAGTGTACACCTGTGTTTGTGGTTATAGTCTACACTTGTGTTTGTGGTTAAGTAATGTATTAGTAAGTAGCCCCTCTATGGGATTCTTGCCAACCATACATTGGGAATGTGCAGTCAGGAGTTTCATCAGCTGGCACATTATGACTTTTACTTGCCACCTTAAAATGACACACTTATTTAATCCAATGTAGAATATTTATGGATTTTATGAGCTTAAATATTTCTTTATGTTGCAAAATGTAATAGTTGTGCTCCTAGCTATGACACCAATTAAGTGCATTTGTTGCATGTATGCCTTGCCTTCAAAGTTACTGGATATGGTATTTTTGCATATTGGTTTAATGTTTTGGTATTGCAAGATCTTGCCCTACTTTGACCATTGATTTCATTTGTTAGTGTTGTTGCTTTTATGCCTTGCTTTCAAAGTTACTGGATATGGTATTTTTGCATATTGGTGCATATTAGTTTAATGTTTTGGTATTGCAAGATCTTGCCCTCCTTTAACCATTGATTTCATTTGTTAGTGTTTTCGCTTTTATGCGTTGCTTTCAAAGTTACTGGATATGGTATTTTTGCATATTGGTCCATATTGGTTTAATGTTTTGGTATTGCAAGATCTTGCCCTCCCTTGACCATTGATTTCATTTGTTAGTGTTGTTGCTTTTAAGTGGAATACACGAAGGAGTACCGCATGATGAATGCTTCATTTAATGCATTGTTAAGGTGTAGTCTCATAACTATCTATTTCTAGTTCTTTAGACATGATTTTATAAATGTGTTTTGGTAGACGATTGTATTGTTTATGATTCTGTATGTATATACCCTAACCTTCTTGTTATTATTGTTGCATTACGAAATTAAGTTAAATAATTCTACTTTGTTCAATGCTCTATTTCATCTTCAATTTCTTTTCATTTTTCATTCATTTTTAAAAACCACGTGATAGGTACAGAAACAAAAATGGATAGTTATGAGACTACACATATGTTTGAAATAGCTTCTGGATTCAATTTTGTAGATATTTTTGGCATCAACATTTACAAAAGAACTCTGTGATCCTTCATCAGGATGGAAGAGAGAAAAATGATTGAAATAAAAGTCCATCATTTTTGTTTGTTGCAATCATTTTGGTCTCTTTCATCTTGATGATGGATCACAGAGTGTGATCCAAAACTATCTACACAATTGAATCCAAAAGCTATTTGAAACATTGATGCCAAAAAGATCCACATATGATGAAAAACAATGAGCTATCTGATGATTGTTTACTGTTCATGTTTTTAAACGATCAATATTTCTGATGGTACTTCTTCGTGTATTCCATTTAAAAATAAACAAGTTTTAGTTTTTCTATCATGTATACTTTGTAGATGCAAGATTGACCATCTAACAATACGGAAAGTAATGGGAAGAATGAGCGGGATATGAGATGGTTGCTCATCAAATGTGGGGCATAAAGGCGTAGAGCATGAATTTCCTTGCATTTTCTTATTTAACGGTGTGTTTTCACACCACCATTCACTTCATGGATATTGTTCTTCTCCAAAACTTCTATCTGATGCTATAGTTGTCATTATATTTTTTCTATCAATTTGTAATATCAACATAAATGCAACTTTTTCAATTTGTACTCATAGAATATAGTCATGTTATATATGAATGAACAAAAATAGTATGAATGAACAAAAATTTGGTTGATACAGTGCTGATGGCTATAATTAGTGTCCCTATGTGTGAGTGTGGTGATGGATTGCGATGCGTGTTGAGGATGTCACACACATCGGATAATCCAGATTGTAAATTTAGGAGTTGCGAAAATAAGAAAAAGATTGTTAATTGCACAATATTTAAATATTTACAAAGAATGCATATTAGTCATTATAGCGAGACTAACTTAGATTTGTATTGTAGGATGGTGGTGGATGTTAGTACTTTCGGTGGGCCAATGACACCTCGTCTCTATCTACATCATCTGCACGTTCTCCACATATACCTATTGTGTAGGACGAGTGCAAGTCTTGCAAAGCGCTCGAAAAAGCTATTGCAAAAGCGGAGGCTACGTATAAAGCCGATGTCATGTTTTTAAGATGTTTACTTTGTGCAACAATCGTACTATTTAGTTCGGTCATTTATATTTTGATGTGATATCGAGCAAATAGTTACTTTCTTGTTATAATATTGTTTATGATATTGTATAAAATTATTAAAGAAAAGTTAAGTTTACTATTCACAATATTGGAAAAAAAATATTAAATTTTGTTTATGATTTTCTATAAAAAAATATAAATTAATTAAAAAAAACTATAAATAAAAAATAGACAACAAAAATAAAATATTAAATTAAAACATTATATAATAATTATAAAAACTTAAATTTTCTTGTCAAATTCTAATTCCAATTGAAAATGACGTAGAACCAAACACAGAAAATGGATAATGTAATTCCAATTCCAATTTGAAATTGCAAACCAAACACAAAAATAAGAATTTCTCACTTCTAATTCCAATTTCGAAAATGACAACCAAACGCAAAATATAGATTATTTCAGCAATCTTCCGGGTGAACCAAACGATCCAAACTATATTCCGAATAGACAAAACCGGAATTTCAAAACCTGATTTTAAGATAATCAAGTTTTGTTTCAAATTCCAATTCCCGCAAACAAACAGGGCCTAAAACAAATGTTATGCCACAGGTGCAGATATCAAAATAAAAAAATAAAAGTTTACTTGTATGTCACGCTTCACCGTGGGAGTACACCCCATCTTATTCTATGAGGAAAAAGGTGAATCATGGAAATTGGAAAGAGCTCTAATAAAGGATTGGTATAAAGCTAAAGAGCTCGATTCGAAATTTCCTTTAATCAAATGGACATAAATGTGATATCCCATATCTTTGGTGAAAAGGGCATCATATTATAACTACACTATTCATTGTTTGAATTAGCTTTACTTCGACTGGAAGTAACTGCGATGGTCCTGTAGCAATCACATTTCAACCTTTCTAAAGCCAACAAAAGTAATACTATTACCTAGTATACGAACAACGCTAAGATGGATAAACATTGTTATCTTTTCTTTTCTTTTGCCGTCTACTTTTAGGAAATAGATGTATCATAGGACTTGAAAAAATAAAGGCTGAAATAAGGAGAGATATAAAATTCATTCATGACTCCGAAAAAGCGTCTGAAACGTTCAGTCAAGTTGTCTGTCGATTCTTTTGTACGTGAAATTCCATTCTTTCCCTTTTTCATCCCAATCAAGTAAAGCAAAACTTTGTACGATGTTTCACACTATTTAAAGGGAATAAAAGTACCAATTACGACGCTAAGATCTGCTTTGCTTTATAAATATTGTTTCTAAACCTGGTACGATGTTTCATCGTGTGACGACAGCGGCATCATCTTCCTTTTTTTGGAGAAAGGACTGAGATAGAAAGGGAATGAAATGCAATTTTTTAATTGAATAAGCGTGACAATGTTATGGCGGGCACAGTATGAAAGGATGAAGAAAATCCGATTTGGTGGGCCGTGCTTGGGATTAATTTATTTAACTTAAATTTCAATATTAAAATAATTATTTCACTTAAAAAAAAGAGGAGTGAAAGTTCATATATATTTCAAATTGAGTGTACATAGGTGATGTTCGGAGAATGGATATTTTTAATTTTTTACTTTTTATCTAAAAGAAATACAAATTTCATCTTATGAGTCATTTGAGCTCCTACAGTAAACGCAAGGGCATAATACTACGACCTTACAAATCCTTCGTAGCTCGCTTTGGTTTCAGTAGCTTCATACGTTTCAACCTTTTTCAAAAGCGAACAAAAGTTATAATTATGCCGTTACGGTCTGGATAGAATTCGAAGTAAAATAAATAAATAAAAAAGTTTACTTGTATGCCGTGCTTCACTGTGGGAGTAGATCAGCATCTTATTTTATGTGGAAAAAAGGTGGATCGTGGAAATTGGAAAGAGCCCTAACAAAGAATTGGGATAAAGCTAAAGCGAGCGAATCGAGGTCTTTTTAATCAAATCGGCATGAATTTTTTATCCACACTTTTCTTTATTTAAATCTTTACTTAGACTCGAAGAAACTACGATGGTTCTGTAGGCCCATGTTTCAACCTTTCTAAAGCCAACAAAAGCAGTACTTACTGCTCTGAAATGCATCAAAATGTTTGTTTTTGTTTACTTTTTCTTTTTCGGAAATACCTAGATGGATCATAGGACTTGGAAAAGCTTCAAGGCTGAAATAAACAGATATAAACTAGTAATTGCAATTTGGTATGCAATTTGTACGCTGGATAAATGTTAAGTTGTATTTTTTTTTCAATTTATATGTTTCAAATGTAAGTAATTGTTATTTTTTTGTTAGATTTAAATTTGTGTTATTTTTGAAAGAATAAAATATGATTGAATTTTGTAATGCTTTTACAAACAATATTTTTTTGTTTTTCAAAAAATTTTAAATAAATAAATTGTATTTAAAAAAAATAAAAAAATTATATAAAAGTATGATGAAAGTTAATATAGTAATCATTTAGCATATTAAATTTGTATTTATGTTTAGTAAAATAATATAATAATTTATTATTTTAATGGTTAGAATTATAGCTATTAATGTAAAAAATGAATTGATTATCTAAATAATTAGATTTTAGATCTTATAAATAAGATTTTAATAATATTATTAAATAATATATATATATATATATATATATATATATATATATATATATATATATATATATATATATATATATATATATATATATATATATAATATTTAATATTAAAAGTATTTGTATAATATTATTAAATAATATATACAATATATTTAATATTAAAAGTATTTGAATAATATTATTAGATAATAAACTTATTAAATTAATAATGAATTAAATAAATGAATGCGAGCGCAACAATGTTGTGTGACATATATCACGCGGATATAGCCGTCCCTAAATAAAATAAAATAATTAATCAATATAATTAAAAAAATAATTTTTTGGCCTTTTCCATTGTCCATTCCGAACGAGATGTATGAATGAGCTTCGGAGAATCGGGATTCACATTGATCCTCCTCGATTCCCAACTCTCTGTATCCCTTCCTGACTGTCTCTTTCGTTCAGATTTCAGAGTTTGGACCCTTTCCCTTCTCTTTCCGAAGAGAGCATCAATGATCTTGTTTTCCCGATGAAAGTTATTTTCTTTACTAAGTCCACATTTCAAAAATCACACCTAGACTCTCTACGGCCTTCATGTCAACCTTTTTGTTGATAGAGTGCTTAGCGGTATTCACACTCCTAGACTATGATTCCCGATTGGAATTTCTAATTATTATTTAAAAATTAACTACAAATAAATACTAAATATTAATATTAACTTCTATTCAATTATAATATATTTGAAACAGAAAAATCTAAAATTATATAAATGTTAATATAATATTTTCAATAATTTAAATAATTAAATAAATAAATTTTCAAATTACTATATTGTTGAAATTACAAAATTTAAATTAAATTTTAATTTACAATATTAAATGACATTATCTTAAAAAAGTAAATTGTTCAAATACTTTCTAATCATTATCTTTATTTAGTGGAAATGTAGGAAAAATAAAATAACAATCAAATTCGAGGATGAAATGAATGTCTAAAAAATCTTTTATAATTAATCTCAGTGTTATTTACAAGAGTGCTCATAAAATATTCTGACATATACAAAGCAGGTGGATAACTATAATAATTTGGAGCAGATTGAGCGCATATATAACAATGAGCATGGGGAACCAATAATTCATATTTATTATGCTTGTAACAATGACATCCGAGGAATAATAAATGCATTTAGTGAGGATTTTTATTAAACAATTTTGAAACACGTTTAGGTACCAACTTTCAAACCGTAGAATAGAGGCATATAGAGCCCAGTTTGTATAAAAATTAGTTGATATGTGTGGATCTTTGTATATTGATAATGGACTATTGCCAGATACTTTATGTAATCTTGGGATGTTTGTTTCAACATCAAATGCACTTCGTTAGCATTAGGAACACAATTTTTTTCATTGCCACATAGCAATTCTTTCAACCAGCAGGTACCGTAGCGCTATTGTCTGGACGTTTAAACTTCCCAACATTGCCCAAATCCTTAACTTTATAAGCTCTATGCATTTCAATTCACCCCACAATCAGACATTTATTTCATCTGCCTTTTCTAATTATTGTTATCGTACAACCATGAACTCTGAGATCATCATTGTACGCCTTCTAATAAATTACAAAACTGGACATATTGCTTATGTAATGGTCGAAAGGAATTTTGTTGATCTTCTTTACAACTTTCTTGATTTACCCATGGGTTTGATCCTAAAACTGCTATCTACGGGTGAATCTGTTATGGAACTTAGTTTGTGACAGAGGTTCAATGACTAATTGCGAGGAGGCATCGGATACTGAGAGCTCCACATTTTCATAATCTTATGAGTAAATCAAATCTTGCATCCATGGAACACTTGAAAATGATTAAATAGTAGACCATGCTATTGTATAGGCCATGTCTCTTGTTTATTGTTAGATTTGTGTTCACTGAACAAGGAAGGGGACTAACTAATTTTTTTGAACTATTTATTACTCCATATTTTTAGTCACACTATTACCAAAGTGCAGGGCAGATCGTCAGAAAATGTAGGGCAGATTGTTAGGAAATACAATTCTATATTGAATGCACTGCTTCCAAGCACAAGATGGAAGGATTTCAACAGTCCACATGCCTTGGCTAAACTTCCACATTTTACAAGCACAAGATGGTAGGATTTTAGCAGTCCATGTGCCTTTGGCTCTCACACACTATTATACACTAGATTCAAATGAGCCATTAATGTTGAAAGAATTTGTAGGGTTATGCAGAGGTGGATAATTTATTCTCGTTCAGATTTCAATATGTCTTGACAATTTTTACACATTTTGAAACATGGTTGCCAATGAGATGAATCTATGAAGAAGCTATGGGTGGGTTTCCTCACATAATTAATGTTTTTCATCATTTTAAGGCTTCTACAGCTATTGAGCCAATGCAACAAAAAATTTAGCAAAACATAGATTTGTCATTCTTGGATTTTGACACCCAAACAATTTTAAAGCATCATTATGTCTACAAGTTGTTTTAGGGTATCAAACATGAATATTTTGATTGTAGAGAGAAATGCTTTGTAATAGTGTAGCAAGGGTACAATAATATAAATATTCTATAATAAATATCTCCATGGTTGTATTCTTCAATCCAAGGGACTATTCTTACTCCAGTTATGTATTTCCTTTTGCTAGATATGTATTGAGGGTTTGGTGCATGTGTAAGAAAGTAAAGTCCACCAAGATAATTGAGAGGGGGGGGTGAATCCGTTATCTGATAATTATAACTTTTATCAACTTCAACAACATTTAACCATGTAAGCAATATAATTACCAACCATAGAAACATATTCATACACCGTGACACAATAACACAAGATATGTTGACTAGGGAACCTCTTGATCAAAGAGTAAACCCCGGTGGGAATGATGCCCACAAAAGATGCACTAATATGAATATTACTTGTGAAAGGATGGACTTTGTTAGGAGTCTTATGAAATACATTCAGTACATATGAATCTCTATTAGGAGATTTTGAATCCATGTTAAAAGATTCTAACCCTAGTAAGAGTTATGGAAGACAGAAGGACCCACTGCCCAAACAACTTCAATGGCAAGATCACTGAACACACTGTCCAACTGACCTTAAGATTATTCAAGAGAATAATATGAAATATGTTACCTCCTTCACTGTGCTAAACCACACTCACTGCTACACAAGATCTCAATTTCATATCTCTGTACTTCGCATGTCTTCCTTCACAATTTCGCTTTCACAACTTCATTGGCTCTTTTCTTCACTTTGTGCATACATTCGCATTCAACCATATCAACCATGCTCATTCACCATATTTGAAATAAGGAAAAACATTCCTTCCTTTATACTACACTCAAATAATTACAAAGGAGTCGGCATGCAATTACAAAAATAAAAGTTTCCATGCGCTACATCAAAATTACACAAAAACTGTCAGCTTCCAGATACAATAACCCTTCACTCATGTAACCTCAAAGTTTTTGCTATCATCCACATCACTATCAATGTGTCTCTAGCTTCCCTTTAACTGCACAAAACTAGATTCCATCGCAATTAGGAGATATCATCCGATTTCCACAAACCGCTACTCATGAACACTGCCTGAATACTACTTCCACCAAAATGCTCATAACTTCCATGAATAAATGAATTACTATCTGCGCTCTTAACCATAAACATATAACATATCAAAAAGTGTATCCTTGACATCGCATAGTTCCAACTGCAATATACCATGTGCGCTAATCAAAACATTGTCTGCTTCTCTGCGAGTCTTTAAAAGATCACTGTGTTGACATCAATGACAACCATAGTCATGAATGCAACAACAACTGCTACAGAATGACTGCCAAGCATTCAACATTCATTCCTAACAATCTCCCCAATTGGCATTGATGGAAACATAGATGAAAAACATCCAATGTTCCAAAATCCCAATACTGCAACACTACTGCTCTGACAAACATTTTCAAGTCCTCTTCATCAATCAAATCTTGCTTCATTTTCCTATTCAATTCTCTCCAACAGATGGTACAACTGGTACAAATGGTTTTTCATGTATACTTCTCCCCCATTGACATCAATGATATAAATTTCATCATTATGTCAAAAACAACTCAATGTTAAAAGACACTATTTAGAAAATACATTCACAAGAGTTCTCATGACTCAGCTCAGATATTGACGCAAGGGCAGGGTAGATACAAGAAGAATCAAGTAGAATTAACTCCACTTGAATCCACAAACAAGCCCTTCTCAGAGTTACACAATGGAAGCAATATAAAATCACATGAAAGCAATGAAATCACAATTGATATGAGACAATCAACTGGAAGCAACAACAAAGAATTATATTATTTCTTTCAACATGCCCGACTATGAGGCCTTCCGGGTTTCAGCCTTATACAATGAAAATTATGAATTCAGAATTACAGCTTGCATCCTATCTTGTTCTCCAATGATATATCTTGATAATCCTTCCTATATCTCTCTCCTTATGATTCCCTACTACATCAATCTAGACCTCTTATATAGCCAGCTAAGCCACAGGTCAGCCAGTTAGGCATTTAATTACAATATAGGTCCAGTCTCAAGATTTAAACCAAAACTAATGCTAGAATGAATATAAATTGTTGCACCTTTGGATTTAGGTCCTAAAATGACCCAATAACATGCCTTTAAGGGAAAAAGGTCCAATATGATCATACGGAACATCGCAAGAAGAAACACCACACGTTTCACCCGAAAACTGGCAGAAAATAGGTCCTAAGGCAAAACGGGCATAACTTTTTACTCATAATGAATTACAAGATGCACCTTTGGGAAATGATATTAATTTAGGTCCTCTTCAAGTAATTAAGAGTGAAAATATTTATTCCTTAAGGATCAACATCTCCAAGATGCGCAATCAGCGCCAAAACTGCAGGAACGACTCTGGTGGGAACACTGGCAAAAAATAGGTCCTGAGGCAAAATGGGCATAACTTTTTACTCATAATGAATAAGGAGATGTGCCTTTGGGAAATGATATTAATTTAGGTCCTATTTAATTTCTTAATTGTGCAGATGATAATTTCTTATGGATCAAGAGCACCAACATGAACAATCGGCACCAAAACTACAGGAAAACGTTGTTCCGACGGCAAGGAAAATAGCTGTAACTTTGAAATAGTCCATCCAAAATTTATGTTCTCATAGGAGAAGGTTCCCAAATAGGTCCTCAACATAATAAAAACTTTTCACACCATGAAACCATCAAATGAAAAGATTATAAAGAAAACAATAGCAAATAGGCACAGAAATCAGAAAATGTTTTTGGTTGATGCAAGATTGCCAAAGACCCAAGATGCTCTTGCATCAGACACCTGGGGTAAATAAAGAAATAATGTCCACATCAGGCACTACTCATATTCTGACTTGAATCATAAAGATCCAACTCAACTTGTGTAATCCATGAACTATCTTCAATTGGCTTGTCTTTCCACTGAACTAGATATTCCATGTAGTCTTTTCCTCTTATACTCTTGCCAACTCTGTTATTCAAGATCTTCTCAATGTTGTCTCTGTTCTTCTTAGGATAGTCTAGATCATCTTCTATCTCATCATTTGATTCAAAGTACTCAAATATATCAATAATTTTGAATATAGGTGATATATCCATGTCCTACAACAATTCTACTTCATAAGCATTTCCACTGTCAAACTTCTTTAGAATCTTACAAGGTCCAAATTTCTTCATTTTCAGCTTGTTGTAGGTACCAACTGGAAATCTATTCTTCTTCAAATGAATCATAACCTCATCTCCAAATTCAAAAGATTTATGTCTCCTTCTCTTGTCTGCTCTCTATTTATATTTTAGATTACTATCCTCCAAATTCTTTTTAACTTCATCATGTAGAGTTCTCATGTATTCTGCAAAATGATCAGCTTCAACACTTCTTCTTGTCTCAGTAGGTAAATCTCTTAGCTCTATGGTTCCCTTAGGATGAAATCCAGTAACAATCTCAAATGGTGTCCTCTTAGTGCTTCTATTCATAGAATTATTATATGCAAACTCTGTTTGTGCCAAAACTAAATCCCAATTAGCAGGCTTCTCTCCAACTAAACATCTCAACAAGTTTCCCAAACTTCTGTTCATAACTTCAGTCTGTCCATCTGTTTGAGGGTGAAATGTAGAACTAAACTTCAAATCAGTATTCATCTTCTTCCAAAGTGTCCTCCAAAATTAACTAGTAAACTTAGTATCTCTGTCTGAAACAATAGACTTAGGAAAACCATGCAATATTACCACTTCCTTGAAGAATAATTGAGCTACATGCAATGCATCAGATGTCTTCTTACAAGGTATTAAATGAGCCATCTTAGAAAATCTGTCAACCACTACCAAAATTGAATCATTACCTCTATGAGTTTGAGGCAATCCAAGAACAAAGTCCATACTCACATCTTCCCAAGGTTTATCAGGTACAGGCAAAGGTGTATACAATCCTGAATTCTGACTAGTTCCTTTTGCTACTTGACAAATTCTGCAACCTCTAACCATTCTCTATAAATCTCTATAAATCTGTGGCCAAAAGTATCTCTCTGAAATCAAATTCACAGTCTTATCAATCCCAAAATGTCCAACAAGTCCACCACTATGTTTCTCCTTCATTATGTTCTCTCACATAAATCCTCTAGGTATGCACAACTGAACTCCTTTAAACAACATGTCTTCTTGAATGAAATAATCAGTCCACTTATCACTTACTATGTGTTCCTTACAAGCTTTCCAAGGCTCTGCAAAATCAATGTCAATCTCATACAAACACTTCAAATCATCAAAACCAAGTACTTCAACTCTCAATTTCTGTCACCAAACTTCTTCTTCGGCTCAAGGCATCAACAACCTTATTTGACTGTCCACTTTTATGCTTCAATGAAAAGAAAATATTTTATTCTTTCATTTCTCTTGTAAATGTTTTATCATCAACCAACCATACTCTGATTGTAGTACAGTGACTTTCATAAAACTTCTCTCTCAAAGGCAATAACACTTGTTTCTTTCCATCCATCCAAATAGTATATTGATTCAATCTACCATCATGTAAAGCGTTCCTATCATACTACCAAGGTCTACCCAAAATAATATGACAACAATCCATAGGCATAATATCACACAAGACTTCATCATGATAATTCCCAATTTTGAATTTAACAAAGCATTGTTCACTTACAAGTAGTTTATGCTCCTTCTAAATCCAAACAATATGGTAAGGCTTAGGATGTTTCAATCTCTGCAACTGCAATTTGTTAACTAGCTCCTCAGATGCCAAATTATCAAAACTTCCACTATCAATGATTACCTTGCAACATTTATCAGCGATCTTACATCTGGTTCTGAACAAACTTTTCCTCAAAACAGGTTCCTCATCAACTTCTTCATTCCACAAGATCCTTCTTAACATCAAGTTCTCACCATGTTCAGGTTTATTAGACATTTCCTCAACTTCTTCACAAGCCAAATTATTTCTACCATTATCTCCAGTCTTCTTTCTAGAGTTAGTACATTCAAAAGCTCTATGTCCTTCTTCACCACATTTGTAACAAGTACCTTTAAACCAATGCAAGACTTCTCTTCTCTTTTACCATTATTGTTATTCCTAGAGTAACCAGTATAGCTACCTCTAGAGTAATTACCTCTTTTACCAGCAGGGTCATCTTCCCATCCTTTATCTTGCACTGCATTGTCAGATCTACTACTTTCTCCATAAGATCTACCTCTACTCTGAAATCTACCACCTCTTCCTCTTTGTCAATCTATCTTCAGGCTTTAGAGAAAATTGGTATGCTTCTTCTACACTATCAATCTTCACATAACTGATCTCATCTTTAATAGATGTCCTCAGGCCATTCAGATATCTAGCCACCTTCTCAACTTCATCATCCACATGTCCAGATTTGATATCCAATTTGTAAAATTCCTCAGTATATTCTTTCACACTCATGTCCTTTTGTCTCAGATTTTGCATCTTTCTCATCAGACTAACTTGCTAGTCAGCTGGAAGAAACTTCTTCTTCATCTTTCCAAGCATCTCCATCTATGTCTTGATCTTTTCTTTTCCTCTCTTTTGTCTCTTAGTTTACAAATGATCCCACCAAAGAGATGCATGCCATTTCAACTTTGTGACTTCTATCTTAACCTTCTTATTATCAGGAGTACCTTCATACTCAAAGTATTTATCCATCTCAGAGATCCAATCCAAAAGTGTATCAGTATCAAGTCTTCCATCATAGCAAGAAACTTCAACTGCAGGTCTGGAGTTAGCCTTGGACAAAACTCTCAAAAGTCTTTCCTCATCTTGTTCAACTTCAGGTTCAACATTAGGTGCTACTTCTTCTTCATCACTAACATCTTCAAGATGTGCTTCTCTTCTCTGGGTTGTCTCTACAGCTTCAAGCCTAGTTGCAATCTGCCTCAACATATCCATGATAGCATTATCATTTCCTCTACCATGAACCATCTTAACAATCAGGTTCTAGCAAGATCGTAACCTTCTACAAGTTATAGGTCAGATCTCAGATCTACCACCCTACAACCAATCCAATAAGGCTCTCCACAATCCAATCCACAAGAAAGAAAGAACTTCGATACCACTTGATGCAAGGGCAGGGTAGATACAAGAAAAATCAAGCAGAATTGACTCCACTTGAATCCAAAAACAAGCCCTGCTCAAAGTTACAAAATGGAAGTAGTATAAAATCAAATTATATTATTTCTTTCAACATGCCTGGCTGTGAGGCCTTCCGAGTTTCGGCCTTATACGATGAGAATTATGAATTCAGAATTATAGCTTGAATCTTATCTTGGTCTCCAATGATATATCTTGATAATCCTTCCTATATCTATCTCCTCATGATTCCCTACTACATCAATCTAGACCCCTTATATAGCCAGCTAAGCCACAGGTCAGCCAGTCAGGCATTTAATTACAATATAGGTCCAGTCTCAAGATTTAAACCAAAACTAATGCTAGAATGAATATAAATTGTTGTGCCTTTGGATTTAGGTCCTAACATGACCCAAGAACATTAATTTAAGGGTGAAAAGTACAATATGATCATATAGAACATCGCAAGAAGAAACACCACACGTTTCACCCGAAAACTGGTAGAAAATAGGTCCTGAGGCAAAACGGGCATAACTTTTTACTCATAATGAATTAGGAGATGCACATTTGAGAAATGATATGAATTTAGGTCCTCTTCAAGTCCTTAAGAGAGTAAATATTTATTCCTTAAGGATAAACATCTCCAAGATGCCCATTCAGCGCCAAAACTGTAGGAACGGCTCTGGTAGGAACACTGGCAAAAAATAGGTCCTGAGCCAAAATGGGCATAAATTTTACTCATAATGAATTAGGAGATGCACCTTTGGGAAATGATATTATTTTAGGTCCTCTTAAATTAATTAAGTGTGAAAATGATAATTCCTTATGGCTCAAAAGCGTCAACATGAATAATCAGCACCAAAATTGCAGGAAAATATTATTCTGACAGCAAGGAAAATAGCTGTAACTTTGAAACAGTCCATCCAAACTATATGTGCTCATAGGAGAAGGTTCCAAAATAGGTCCTCAACATAATGAAAGATTCGCACACCATGAAACCATCAAATGAAAATATTATAAAGAAAACAACAGAAAACAGGTACAGAAATCAAAAAATGTTTTTGGTTGATGTAAGATTGTCAGAGACCCAAGATGCTCCTGCATCAAATACACATACTCCCCCATAGAGGAAGTAACAAGATCCAATCTAGAAGAATAATAAGGCTCATATATCACTACACAGATGCAACCAACTACATCATTACTCAAAATTAGGCTGGGGCATAACCCCAAGCATACCTCTCAGATACTCAAATGTATCTTTAGGCAAAGGCTTAGTAAATATGTCTTCTATCTGCTCCTTTGTGCTTATGTACTCCAATCTTACTTCTTTCTTGAAATGTCCCCTTTCTGATTTTATATGATATTTAAAGCCTCTAATCAGATTTTAAAATCAAACAACCAATATTTCAAAAGATCAACGAATTTCTCAATAAAACCCAAATCGGGTATGCCCGAAATAGTGCCAAAATTTTCACAGCTTCACATATTATTGATAAATTTAAAAGTAGACATTTTAAAAAAATTTTTACCAGCATAACAGCCTACCAAATGAAATTTCCAGATCTTTATAGAATTTACACAACAGCTCCCAAATGGAGGACAAAAACAATGCTCATCGGGCTCCCGAAAACAACACAAAATAGCCCAGAAACACCACAAAACACTAATAATCTATCAAAAAAGTACAACCACGACCAAATACATATATTCAAATCCATTTTAATATCAAAATGTCTGCAATACAACAGAAAACCAAAGTGATATGAAATACTCAACCGGAAACACCAAACTCTTACAAGAAACACACCCAAAAACTCACAAATTTGCACTGTTCAGCACAAGGGAAAACTCTACATGAGCTTGCACATAGAATGGCCTCAAACTCCCATCCTTAGCCTTCCTGGAAACCTACAAAATTCCATCCTTGGGTCTCCTTCTCCACAGGTTTGGCAGCCTCTGAAGAAAAACAAAGCAATGAGCAAAAATCAAGTTCTAGAATGAGCCCGAAATGCCTCCAAACCCCTTTAAAAGAGGGCATAACCCTAACTGATGACCAAGAGGGGTAAATAATACATATTTTAATAATAATTTTCATTTATTAATCCATTGGTTTCCCAAGATTAGCCCCTTTTCCTGAAACTTCACTTTTTGAGCCTGCCAGCCTTAGCAAAAGTTATTATTTTTAATTATTTGAAAAGGGGACATGACAAGTCCTCCCTCCCAAATATTGATTTTCCTCAAGAAATGAAGGTTGGGATGCTCAATAATATGTGCTCCTTCCCAAGTTGCATCCTCCAATGGTAATCCTTTCCATTTGACCAAATGCTCTGTGATGCTCCTATTTCTCAATATTTTCTCTCATGTATCCAAAACCTCTTCTGGTATCAAAACTAATTTCCCTTCATCATCAAGAGGTGGTAATTCTGTAGATACTATGGTTTTCTAGCTTAGAACCTTCTTCAAGAAAGAGACATGGAAAACATTATGTATTTTGCTATTTGGTGGGAGCTCCAATTCATAAGCTACCTCTCCTACCTTCCTGATGATCTTATAAGGCCCATAGAACCTTGGCTTGAGCTTTTCTGTCCCAATTCTCTTCAAGGTTCTTTTCTTATATGGCTGCAACCTAAAAAATACCAAATCTCCCACCTCAAAAGATCTTTCAGTCCTTTTCCTATCAGCATACAACTTATGTTGGTTCTATGCATGTTGTAGATTATCCTTGAGGGACCTTATTATGTCTTGGCTTTGCTTAACGAAATCACTTGCTGCAGGTACTCTGCTATCTGAAAGTACTAGATCAATAAAGGAAAGGGCATCATATCCATAAAGTGCACGAAAAGGAGGCATACCAATAGACATGTGATGAGATGTATTGTAACAATACTCCCCTAGGTGCAACCATTTCACCCAAGCATGTTGTTGATTTGAAACATAGTTCCTCAAATATCCCTCTATCCATTTATTAACTATCTCTATTTGTCCATCTATTTGAGGGTGATAGCTAGTACTAGGAGTGAGTTCAATTCCTACCAAATGAAAGAGCTCCTTCCAAAAAGAGCTGAGGAATCTACTGTCCCGGTCACTAACAATGTTTCTGGGCAAGCCATGTAACCTAAAAATTTCCTTGAAGAACAATTCTGCCACTTGTGATGCCTTGAAATCAAATGTGATGGGAAAGAAATGTGCATACTTAGTTAGTCTATCTACCACCACATATATGCAATCCTTACCTTGAACCTTGGGAAACCCAATGATGAAGTCCATGGAAATACTTTCCCATTTTTGTTCAGGAATAGGAAGTGGCTGCAACAACCCTGCAGGAAAAATTTGCTCACTCTTGTTTTGTTGGCATACCATACATTCCTTAATGTGTTTAAGGAAATCCTCCTTCATACCCTTCCATGCAAACTATTCTCAAAGTTGCCTGTATGTCTTGAAGTATCCTTGATGACCAGCCAAAGGTGTGTCATGAAAGGCCCTCAATATCCTCTCCTTAGTTTTTGATCCTGGCACTAAGAAGATCCTATTCTTCTAATAAATCAATTCATCAACAACCTTGTACCTATTATCATCCACTAACTTATCCAAAATCTTGGTGGAAAAGGAATATTTAGCATACTCTGAAAGTATGGAGACTTTCCAATCAGCAGAGATAGATGTTAAGGAACACAAAGTGGGCTTTCTTGAGAGAGCATCAGCAACCACATTATTCTTTCCTTTCATGTATTCAATATCAAAATCATAAGCTTGCAATTTTCTTACCCACTTTTTTTGATGATCATTCAAATCCATTTGGTTCAAGAAGAACCTGAGGCTATTATGGTCTGTCTTTACAATGAATCTCCCACATACCAATATTGTCTAAACTTATGAAGTGCATGCATGATTGCCAACATTTCCTTATCATAGATAGAGTAACCTTTCTCTGATTGATTTAATTTTCTACTCTCAAATGCTATTGGATGTCCCCTTTGAGTTAGGATGGCCCCTATACCTTCTCTAGAAGCATCACATTCAACAATAAAAGGTAAAGAGAAATTTGGAATTGCAAGCACAGGGCATGAACTCATTACCTCCTTAAGCTTATCAAATGTTTTTTGTGCCTCTTCTGTCCAAATAAAAGCTCCTTTCTTTGTCAAATCAGTCAAGGGGGTATAAATCTAAGAAAATCCCTTGACAAATCTCCTATAGTAGCTACACAACCCGAAGAAACCTCTCAACTGTGTAAGATTAGTGGGTGGAGGCCAATCCAAAATTGCTTGGATATTTTGTTGATCAACCTGTACTCCTTTAGAACTTATAATATGTCCCAAATATAGGATCTCTACCAAACCAAACTCACATTTAGATAGCTTAGTGCATAGAAGGATTGTTGCTCCAAGATTCCCAAAATAGTGTCTATATGCTTTAGATGTTCTTCCCATGTTTTACTGTAAATCAAGATATCATCAAAAAATACCAAAACAAATTTTTGAAGATGCTTGTTGAATACCTTATTCATACAAGATTGGAATGTTTCTGGTGCATTAGTGAGGCCAAATGGCATAAAAAGAAATTCAAAGTGCCCATAGTGACATCTGAAAGCAATCTTTTCCACATCTTCCCTCCTCATGCGGATTTGATGGTACCCTGATCTTAAGTCAATTTTTGAGAAGTATACAGCATCATGTAATTCATCAATGAGTTCATCTATGCATGGTATGGGATACCTATTTTTTATGGTCTTCTTGTTTAGAGCCCTATAGTCTATACACATTCTCATTGTACCATCCTTTTTTTTGACAAGTACCACAGATGATGCAAATGGACTAGAGCTAGGCCTTATGAATCCCATGTCCAGGAGTTCCTTAATAGTTTTTTCTATTTCTTCCTTATAACCTCTTGGATGGCGGTATGGAGTTGTTATAAATGGTTTGGCACCCTGTTCTAACTCTATAATATGCTCAAAACCTCTATTTGGTGGTAATCCTATAGGCAAATCATTGAAAACTATACTATGCTTATCAAGAATATTTTATATTTCAAAATGGAAATTACCTTGATTCTTTGGAGAGCTTGTTGGATGGATTATGACTCCTGCTACCCATGCTACTTGTCCTCTTCAAAAAGTCCTCTCCATCCTCTTTGCAGTGACCACCTTAGGTGCTCCATTCGATAAGCCTCTCAATAAGACTTCTTTCCCATTGGAATGAAATTTAAACTCCATAGTTTGATGGTTCATGTAATAGCCTCCAATAGAGTGCAACCATTGAACACCCAATACAAGATCTGTCTCCCCAATGCCAACAACATAGAAGTCATCACATAACTCATAATCTCCTAGGGTCATCTTGAGTTGTTTCACCACCCGTGTGCAAGGCATAGTGAATCCATCAGCTATAGTAACATTGAATCCCTCAAAATCTTCTGCTATAAGCCCTCTTTTCATGACAAATCCCTCATCAATAAAATTGTGAGTTTCTCCACTATCAAGAAGAACTGTCAATCTTTGCCCTGCTAGTACCCCTCGAATTTGAAAGGGATGGTATCTTAGGACTCGTAATAATGCTGCTAAAGTGCCATCCTTGTTGATTTCTTTTTCTTTGTCTTCTTCTTCCTCCTCCTTAGTATCATGAAATTCCTCATTCTCATCTGAATCAGATTTTGAAGCAACTTCAATATACTACACTAGACCTTTCCCCAAACATCTGTGTCCTGGAACCCATGGTTCTCTACAAGTGAAACAAAGTTTTTTCCTTTGTAATTCACTCCCAGTCTCTTCATCTACCTTATTTTTTGCTACATTTATCACATTCTTTGGTGGTGGTGCTGGAAAAGTATTTTTCTAAAAATTCCCCTTATGTTGCCAAAGATTTGGGGGGTTTTTGATTAGTGACTAGTTTCATAGGAACACAAGTTTTAAGTTGCAAGCTTCTTTTGATAGCTTCTTGTAAGGTTGAGGGTGAGAAAGCCTTAACCAAACCCTTAACATAAGTTTCCAAACCATCAAGGAAAAGATAAAAAATCCTCTTTTCACTCATATTAGGTACCATAACAGCCACTTTTTGAAACTCTTCTACATACTCATTAACTGATTTGGTTTGCCTCAACTTTGACAATTCTTTAAAATACTCTTCATCATCCTTGAGATCAAATCTATCTATCACCCTTTGACTAAAATCATCAAATGTAGTTATCTGATAATGCCCTTGAGTAGTCATTCCATGATACCACCAATCATAGGCTGCATCTTCCAAGTGTAGACTTGCAAATTGAACAACATCACTCTCCTTCATGGGGTTAAGTGTGAAGAAGGTTTGTAATTTTTGTAGCCATGCTCTAGCTGAAATTTTATTTGTTCCATCAAAATTAGGTGTTGTAAACTTGCTTATTTTATTTTTGAGCTCTCTTCCACTTATGTCCTACTCCCTCCTTTACTCTTTCTTGGGCATCAAAGTGTTCATCATATCCACATATTCTCTAAAAGGAACCGAATTGTGAAAGTCATCATCTAAGCCATTGTAAGTAGCTCTTAATGCAATCAAGTTACCTGTAACCTCTTCCATAGGACTAAGGGCTGAATTTGGTACTGGTGGCTCATCTGCAGGTAAGAAAATATTTTTTGTTGATTTAGAGGGTGTGGGTTTCAGATTTCTTGGCTCCTCTGAAGTGCTCCCTTTCTCATTAGTAGATACAACTCCTTGCAATTTTTCTGTCAATATCCGCAAAGCCTCTCTAGTTTCTGCCAAACTATCCATTATTTGCTTTTGAGTATTCTGGATGTCCTGGAAGAATTTCTTTGCCATCTCATTTGGGTCAGCCATACTTGTTCTTTCCTTGGATTTTGTACTTTTATTTTCAACTGGAGGTTTGATCAAAATTTCTTTATTATTTTCTCGCTGCAAATATCTCTTTTCTCTCTCACTTAGTTGCATACAAACTTCTACAAACCCTCAAGCTGGCAATATCATAGCTCTAATACCACTGAAATGTCCCCTTTCTGATTTTATATGATATTTAAAACCTATAATCATATTTTAAAATCAAACAACCAATATTTTAAAAGATCAACCAATTTCTCAATAAAACCCAAATCGGGTATGCCCGAAATAGTGCCAAAAACTTCACAGCTTCACATATTATTGATAAATCTGAAAGTATAAATTTTTACAAAAATTTCACTAGCATAACATCCTACCAAATGAAATTTTCATATCTGTATAGAGTTTACACAATAGCTCCCAAACGGAGGACAAAAACAATGCTCATCAAGCTCCCAAAAACAACACAAATAGCCAGGAAACACCACAAAACACTAATAATCTATCACAGAAGTATAACCACGACCCAATACATATATTCAGCTCTATTTTAACATCAAAATATCTGCAATATAACAGAAAACCAAACTAATATGAAATACGCACCCGGAAACACCAAACTCTTACAAGAAACACACCCGAAAACTAACAAATTTGCACTGTTCAGCACAAGGGAAAACTCTGCATGACCTTGCACATGGAATGGCCTCAAACTCTCATCCTTAGCCTTCCTAGAAACCTAAAAACTCCCATCCTTGGGTCTCCTTCTCCACAGGTTTGGCAGCCTCTGAAGAACAACAAAGCAATGAGCAAAAATCAAGTTCTAGAATGAGCCCGAAATGCCTCCAAACCCCTTTAAAAGAGGGCATAAACCTAACTCATGACCAAGAGGGGTCAATAATACATATTTTAATAATAATTTTCATTTATTAATCCATTGGTTTCCAAAGATTAGCCCCTTTTCCCGAAACTTCACTTTTTGAGCCTGCCAACCTTAGCAAAAGTTATTATTTTTAATTATTTGAAAAGGGGACATGACATTTCTCAGTAACTTTCTCTCTTAAAAAATGATACTTGATCTCCATATGCTTTGTCTTAGAGTGTAATACAGGGTTCTTAGACATACTAACTATGCTGGTGTTGCCACAATGTATGACAACAAGCTCAACAAACTTAATTCCAATGTCCTTCAGGATTTGCTTCATCCAAATTATCTGGTTACAATTGTTTGTTGCTGCTACATACTTTTCCTCTACTGTGCGTTGTGAGATACAATTCTGCTTCTTGCATAGCCAAGAAACTAATCTCCCTCCAAGAAAAAAGGCTCCACCACTGGTGCTTTTCTTATCATCAACACTGCCTCCCCAATCAGCATTTGTATATGCACATAGGGTAAAATCATCATATTTTTCATACCACAATCCATAATCCATTGTGCCTCTTAAATATCTCAACATCCTCTTTATTGCTGCATAATGTGATTCTCTAGGTTCAGCTTGAAATCTTGCTACAATTCCAACTAAATGTGCTATATCAGGTCTAGTATGTGTTAAGTACTGCAATCCTCCAATCATGGATCTGTATTTCTTCTGCTCAACTGCCGATGTTTCATCTATGTTAGATAATTTATGTCCTATAACCATAGGTGTTCCAACTAGTTTACAGTTCTCCATTCCAAATCTTTTGAGCAAATCCTTCAAGTACTTTGTCTGACTTACAAAGATACCATCATTGTTCTGTGTTATCTATAATCCCAAAAAGTATTTCATCTCACCAATCATACTCATTTCAAATTTAGTCTTCATTTCATCAGCAAATTTGTCACTAGCTTCATCTTCTCCTCCAAAAATAATGTCATAAAAAAAAATAACTATAATCAACAATCCATTTTCAATTTCTTTTGTGTATAGATTTCTATTAACTGTTCCTTTAGTAAATCCTAAATTTAACAAATACTTATCCAGTCTTGCATACCAAGTTCTAGGTGCTTGCTTTAGTCCATATAATGCTTTCTTTAGTTTACATGCCATGTCTCCTTCTTGAGTCAAAGGAAAACCTTCAGGCTTCTCAATGTAGACTTCTTCTTCCAGTTCACCATTCAGAAATGCAGATTTCACATCCATCTGATATACTTTGAATTTCTTAAAAGTTGCATAGGTTAAAAACATTCCTATTGCTTCAATTCTTGCTACTGGTGCAAAAGTTTCTTCATAGTCAATTCCTTCTTGTTGTGAGTATCCTTTACATACCAATCTTGCTTTGTTCCTTACTACTTCTCCTTGTTTATTCATCTTGTTTCTGAATACCCATTTAGTTCCAATCACATTCTTGTCTTTAGGTCTAGGGACCAATTCCCATGTCTTGTTCCTTTTAATCTGATCTAGTTCTTCTTTCATAACATTAACCCAATGTTCATCTTCACAAGCTTCACTAGTAGATTTAGGTTCAATTTGAGAAATCAAACATAAATGTACCTTATTCTGAGTCAAAAATCCTCTTTCCAAATTTCCAATAACTTGTTCAATATGATGATGTCTTGATAGATACCTATTCGGTTCATAGTCTCAGATCTTGCTTCAACAGTAGATTCTTCTCTAGATTCCTCTCTGGTTTCTTTAGCATGAATCTCATTCAACAATTCACTGTCAGTCTCATAGAATAATTCAGTAATTTTAGTGTTAGGCTTAGTATGAGCTTCTACATCAAATTCATAATCAAGAATTCTTTCCTTAATTTTGAACTTTTCATCAACTTTAACATTTGCGCTCTCAACAATAGTTTTAGTTCTCTTATTGTAACATCTATATGCTTTTCTCTTCAAAGAATATCCAAGAAAAATACCTTCATAACTTCTAGGATCAAACTTTCCAATATCATCATCTCTCTTTATATAAAATTTTCTTCCAAAAATTCTAAAATACTTAACTGATGGTGCATTTCCAAACCATAATTCATAGGGTGTCTTGTCTATTTCTGCTCTAATTTGTACTCTATTCATTGTATATACTATTGTATTCACTGCTTCTCTCTAGAATGTCTTCGCCAAATCATTCTCAAATAACATAGCTTTTTCTACTTCAGTCACTGATATGTTTCTTCTTTCTGCAATACCATTTTGTTCAGGTGTTCTAGGGACTGAAAACTATCTCTTAATACTATTCACTTCACAAAAGGTGTTAAACTCTCTAGAAGTAAATTCACCACCTCTATCTGATCTCAAACATTTAATCTTCATTCCAGATTCATTCTAAACTTTATTCTTAATGATCTTAAACATATCGAATGCTTCAGATTTTTCTTTAAGAAATGCAATCCACATCATTCTTGTAAAATCATCAACAAGAATCATAAAATACCTTTCTCCATAGAATCCTCTAGTCCTGGTAGGACCGCTCAAGTCTGTATGAACAATCTCCAACTTCTCTGCAGATGTGAACTTCATACTAGGAAATGAACTTCTCTTTTGCTTAGCCATCACACATTCTTTGCAAATCATGTTAGTAGGCTTCATAATTTTAGGCAAATCCCTTACCGCAAGTGTAGTACTCACTTTCACAATGTTATCAAAGTTTATATGACAAAAAATTCTATGCCATAACCAACTGTCATCAATCTTAGTAATCAAACATGTCATCTCAGTAGGATTCAACTGAAATACATTACCTCTGGTTCTAGATCCAATTCCAATCAGATTTCCATCTTTATCCTTTATCACACAAGTTTTCTCAGTAAACCAAACTTGATATCCCTTATCAGCTAACTGTCCAACACTCAAAATATTATGTTTCAATCCATCCACAAAGTAAACATCATCGGTATTAGTCTTTCCATCAAGAGTAATAGATCCTATACCTTTTATCAAACAAGGTGCATTGTTTCCAACTCTCACAACTCCTCTATCATAATTGTTAAACTTTATGAACTTCTTCATGTCTCCAATCATATGATGTGAACAACCACTGTCTATAATCCAATCAACTTTCTTTTCAACTTGGGAAACTAAGGCTTTTTCTTCGTTAATGTTAGATTCAAGATTCTCTTCTTTAATTGCTACAAATCCTATTTCATCATTATTCTCAGTATCACTTTCACTCAAAGTTCTTTCTATAAAAGCTTCAAGATCTTCATCATTAGCATAATAACATTCCTTAGATCTTCTAGGCTTAAAATTATTTATGTACTTTTTAACTCTTTTAGCACATTTAGATGCAAAATGACCATATTCTTGACAAGTCCAACATTTAAAAATTTTCTTACCGTTTGGTTCTCTTTTCACAAGTAAAGCAATACTTGCTTCAATCTTCTTGTCTTCTTCATTTCTAGATCTGTTGCTCTCAGCATAATCTCCACTCACATTGATGCTTCTTGACAAATTAGGGCGCATACTAAGAGCACTGAATGTTGTCTCCATTCTAGGTAAGTCTCCTGATAACCTCAGGTTCATTTTTGTTGCTACCAATCTTCTAAGAAGAGTTTCTCTTGTAAATTTCATTGTAAAAGGTATAACTTGTTCAATCATTTGTGTTGCCTGCTTGAATACAGGAGTCAATGTCCTCATAATTTTCCATATTAATTCATTTTATGTCTTTTCTCCTCCACAAGATTTTATCCCTGCAACAATTTTTGAAATTCTACCAATATAGCTTCTAATAGATTCATCTTCCATCATTCTTATATCTTCAAATGCACATATCCAATTATGTAACCTAGCTTTCTTTACATGTTCATCACCTTCAAAAGTAGAGTGTAAAGCTTTCCAAATTTCATGAGATGTTTTCAAACATTTTACCTAACTATAATCATTCTCCAGAAGTGCTGTCAAAAGTGCTTCTCTTGCAAGTATGCTACACATAAATAGATCTAACTCATCTTTAGAACCTGTTTCAAGATTGTCTTCTTCAATGATAGTCTTATTATTCTTTGTAATCAACCAATAACCTAGTCCTAAACATAGTAGATGTGCCTTCATCTTCTCTTTCTAGCTGTCAAAATTTACTCCATCAAACTTAGGGCTTTCTTTCTTGAAATTCACCATGGATATCCTTAAGCTGTTAAACTTTCCTTTCAAGGACCTGCTGCTCTGATACCAATTGTTAGAAAGTAAAGTCCACCAAGATAACTGAGAGGGGGGGGAGGAGGGGGGGGGGGGGGGGGGGGTTGAATCAGTTATCTGATAATTATAACTTTTATCAGCTTCAATATAATTTAACCATGTAAGAAATATAATTACCAACCATAGAAAGATATTCATACACAATAACACAAGATATGTTGACTAGGGAACCTCTTGATCAAAGAGTAAACCTCGGTGGGAATGATGTCCACAAAAGATGCACTAATATGAATATTCTCTATGAAAGGATAGACTCTGTTAGGAGTCTTATGAAATACATTCAGTACATATGAATCTTTGCTAGGAGATTTTGAATCCCTGTTAAAAGATTCTAAACCTGTTAAGAGTTATGGAAGATAGAAGGACCCACTACCCAAATAACTTCAATGGCAAGATCACTGAACACACTGTCCAACTGACCTTAAGATTATTCAATAGAATAATATGAAATATGTTACCTCCTTCACTGTGCCAAACTGCACTCATTGCTACACCAAATCTCCATTTCATATCTTTGTACTTCGCATGTCTTCCTTCACAATTTCGCTTTCACAACTTCATTGGCTCTTTTCTTCACTTCATGCATACATTCACATTCAACCATATCAACCATGCTCATTCACCATATTTGCAATAAGGAAAAACATTCCTTCCTTTATACCACACTCAAATAATTACAAATGAGTCGACATGCAATTACAAAAATAAAAGTTTCCACACGCTACATCAAAATTACACAAAAACTGTCAGCTTCCAAATTCAATAACTCTTCACTCGTGTGACCTCAAATTTTATGTTGTCATCCACATCAATATCAATGTGTCTCTAGCTTCCCTTTAACTACGCAAAACCAGATTCCATCCCAATTAGGAGATATCATCCGATTTCCACAAACCGCTACTCAGGAACACTGCCTGAATGCTACTTGCACCAAAATGCTCATAACTTCCATAAATAAATGAATTACTATTTGCGCTCTTAACCATAAACATATAACATATCAAAAAGTATATCCTCAACATCGCATAGTTCCAACTACAATATACCATGTGCGCTAATCAATACACTGTCTACTTCTCTGTGAGTCTCTAGAAGATCACTGTGTTGACATCAATGACAACCATAGTCATGAATGCAACAACAACTGCTACAGAATGACTACCAAGCATTCATAATTCATTCCTAACATGTTTGATACCATTATCTCCATTCATATGGGTAATTGTATTTTCATCCATAGATGATTAAGTATGTTTACTGTCAAAATGTAACCTTTGTCTTTCATATGCCTGTAAACCTAGTTCTATTGATGCTATGTTAAGTGTATTTCCTTCATCTTTTTTATTATGAATCTTACCAACTAAAGTAGGCATCAATATTTATTTGTTCAAGATCAAAAAATTCATTTGTAATAATTTTGGATGTGATTAAGGAAGATTGGTGTTAGGGTTAATGAATTTGGTGAAATGAATTACCCTATTTTGTGTAGGAAAGGCCGACAAATGTTGAAAATTGTACCTTCTTGGTGGGCAACAAAATTGATGTGAATGGGAAACGATAGAGTGAAAAATCTAATCTTTTATTTTGTTTCTTTTTTTTAACATTTTCTCCACGATCTTCTTCAATGGTTGTCTCCTTCAATTTATACTTTCTGTTGTTTGACAGACAAAACAGATTAATGTTATAAATATCAACTTTCTAGTGATTGGCAAAAAAAAATAAATCAATGTGTAGATTATGATTTTGAACCTGTTATCTATTTTGAAAGGCTGAAACATTCAAACATTAGACTAATCTAGCATTTATCAGTTCAAAGCATAAACAAATATAAAACCAAGCCACCTCAAGATTGTTTCTAAAAACAACTGCTATAGAGCAAATGTTTGATTTGCTTCAATTAGAGGGATGTGGGTGTGCTCTCAAACACATGGAGAGGGATTTGTGGTGATGCATAAATGATGAGAAAAGCTTGAAATATGAACTAAGATTAATCCATTAAGCTATTCTAAGATGTGTTAGAAAACATGAAAAATATGAAGAAATCTAACAATTAAGATGTATGCTAAGATGATGTAGCTAAAAATACTCATGATAACAATGCATAAATGATAAAAACGAAGCTAATAATTTGCTCTTGGAAGGAGGAGTATTTATAGGATTGGGAAGGGCTTGGGTTAGGAGGATGAGTTAGAGTTTGGGGTAAGGTTAGGGTCAAAGATAAGGATTGACTTCTTCTAGAAGAGTCTAGGCTTTTCGATGAGGATGAAGACTTCCTAGAAGAGTCTAGGTTTTGGATGAGGATAAAGACTTTCTAGAAGAGTCTAGGCTTTTGGATGAGGATGAAGACTTTTTAGAAGAGTCTAGGACTTTCTAGGATAAATAGGATTTTACGAAATAAATAAAAGTTTATTTATTTTAAAGGTTTTAGGTTTTTGAGGATATTTATTAAAATAAATTTAATAAACATGAGGGTTTAATATTTAATTTTAATTAAATATTTTTGAGTTGGGATTATGGTTAGGAAATGATGGAATTAGTCTTTAATCAATATTAAAGAGGGATTAGAAGATTCTAGAAGAGGTTTAGGATCTTTAGGATATTTCTAAGATTTTGGGAAAAAATAAATAAAATATTTATTTTTTGGTTTTTTGGTCAATTTATTAATTAAATAATTAATAAATGTTTTTGAGTTGGGATTAGACTTAGGAAACGATGGGATTAGCCTTTAATCAAAATTAAAGAAGGATTCGAAGATTCTAGAAGAGGTTAGTGGTTTTAAGGAAATTAGCAAGGTTTTGGGCAAAAAATAAATAAATTATTTATTTTGGGATTTTTGGTCAATTTATTAATTAAATAATTAATAAATAGGGGAATGATGTTTAAATAAGATTTAAACATTTTTGGGAGAGATTTCTTAATTAAATATTTTTAATTAAGATAAAGGGATTTAATGAAATAAAAATAAATTAATTAAATAATTAAATAATTAATTAATAAATGATGATGTCATCAGAGATTTTTCAGAAAATAAAAATACTTTATTTTCTAAAGGATTTTTAGGTGTCTACATTTTGCCCCTCTTTGATGTGATGCCGCAAGTGGCATGGCGTCAAAGACAAGAAAATAAGATGCCCAAGGCTAGAATTTAGAGGAATAAGGGGTTGTGCCCCCTCGAGAAAATAACGCAAGGAGTAAACATTGTGGAATTTTCTCGAAAGGAAATAGAGAAGGAAGGACCTAGGAAGAAGGGAGATAAATAACCAAGCTTCCAAGAGCAAAGATGAGTGAATGCAAGATGAGATAGAATGCAAAATGCAGGATGCAACTACATGAGAGATGCAAGATGCAAGATTAATCTATATGATGCAGGATGGGGGATTTAGGGAGCTCCATGCTTTTTATCTTTTAGAGAGAACAACCTAGTTTGATATAGCAACAATAGAGACCTGTCAAGGTTATGAAAGAACACAAGGCCTTGTCACCAGTGTTGCATAGGACTGATGCTAAAAAGACACATAGGGTTGCCCCAGCATCACACATGAAACCTGAAGGAGGCATGGTGGAAACGATGCTGAAGAACCGCAAACACACGACTGACTCATAGGCAGAAGCAAAAGATCAAAAGACCTTGCCCCAGATTATCCTCATTCACAACGCACCATGATATAAAGAATCGTGGTGACTTTGAGTAGAGAACAATGAGAAGCCGTAAAAGATTAACAAGACCCAAAGGACAAAATCCAAGGTCAAAATGATAACTCCAAAAGATAACCTTTGCCAAGGAGAGAGATTGGATTTGATTGATGGTGGGAAGATTGGTCTGGACGTGTGGAAGGATACATCGACATGGACCTAGTGTGCTTGCTGGAAGATTGGGTCAGGTAGGAGGAAAGATACATCCTCAAGGACCTGCGAATTGATAGAAGATTTTGTTATTTCAGTGGCAAATGATGAGGTTCAAAGATAGTCACGATGATCAAGGATAGTTGACAATTGATATTGCTGAAGTACAAGGCTAGGTAGGACAAAGTGTTCTGATCAAATGTTGTTGATGCGGGACTGACAAGGATATGTACAACAAGACAATGACAAAGGACGACTGACACAAAGGATGGGACCTAAAGAAACATATGTACAAATGAGATGAGGTGGAGACATGACTAATGCTATGGTACAAGACTCAGGATTAGGATGTACAAAGAACCCGGGGATGAAGCTGAAACTCCAAAGATATGCAAGACTGCCCCAATTGGGTTGGAAGGCCAAGATGGACTGGCGGTGGATGATGTGTCCTAAAGTGACACGGATTTGGAAAGGACACATCCCAATGATGATGATTGAATTGTGATCAAGGCTTGCTACAAGACTAGGAACAAGACTAAGGATTTGGATTGGATGGATTGGCTTGATCTTGGACGTTGGATAGCTAGAAGATGTGAATAGTTTTGGAAAATGGCTTGCAATGTTTGGAGATGGATGAATCACATTGGATTGCATGGGGGTACCCTATAGCTAGATACCAATGACAAGGGAAGATACCAAGTGATGGTGATGTGGAGGAATTACTGAGAGATTTGGATGGAGGAAGATTTGGATTTGGATGGAAGAACTGCTAGGAGACTTGGATGGCAGATTTTCTTGAGGATTGGATAGAGGAATGCTTGGGGAGATTGGATGGAGGAAGGTTTGGATTTTGATGGAGGAACTGCTAGGAGACTTAGATGGCAGATTTGCTTGAGGATTGGGAGATGGAAGATTTTGGATGAAAGATAGTCTCCAAGGAATATGTTACCAAGGAATAAGATGCCCCCTGCTTAGGATAGTTCATTCATTTAGAGGTAGTAGGATGGCATATAGTTGGACAGAAGATATGTTGACAAGATGATGAGGAAGGCAGATGGAGGCTAGGATGAATGGATTGGATAGAAGATATGTAGCTGAAAGGTGTGATGGATGCCAAGAAGGTGCCCAAAAGCATGTATACCTGGTAGTCTTTGTTTTGTCATCAAGATCCAAAGGAGGATGAAGGAGGTGAGAGACAAATGGGATGGAGGAGATGTTGGATAAGAGGTGATAGAAGGGAATGGACCCTAACTATAGAAAGGAATTGGGGGGCGGGGCTACGCATGATGCCTGTTTGCTAGGTTTTCACCATGGTACTTGTCCAAGGCGCTTGAATTGCCAAATTTTCACCATAGGACGAATGTTTTTCTCTTTTCTTTTTCTTTTATTTTTTTGATATTTTTCTCTAATTTTTCCAATTTTTATGGATTTTCTGCTTTGTGCTGATCTTTCACTGATATGCTGATTGATTTCTGACCTCTTGTTGATTCTCTGATTTGGTACTACCTTATGATTTGATGCTGACCTTCTGTTTGATTTTTCACTGATATTCTGATGTTGTTGCTGACTTTTTTCGCTGATCTTCTAATTTGCTTGGATGTTGGTACAACTTCGCTAGGATGGATGGATTTTTGCAAAAGCACAAATTGGATGGGGTAGATGGGATATATGGTGGTAGAAAGTGTTTGGATGGAAAGATGGAAAGTGATCATGATAAGGGGATGTTGTTAGGATCAACATTGGCACATGTTGCAGGGGAGATGGATGAAGTGGATGGGTTTCAGAAGATAGAGGTAGATAGGATGGAGGATTTACGCTAGGAGATTTAGGATCTTTGGGATCCAAAATAGATTGAGGAGACGGAGGAGAAGACTGAGTAGCTTGGAGATTAGAAACTTTGGATGCCATTGTGGATGTTTCTTGAAGATGCATTACTTCTTTTTGCTTTGGGATCCACATCATTTTTGCTTTAGCGTTGGTGGACCTTTGTGGCCATTGGTATGCATCAGATTTTTCTTTTTCTTTACTGGGCCTTTGCGGCCATGTAGTAGATTTTTCTCGTGCTTTTTTGTGCCTTTTTGGCCATTGGGATGCATTGGATTTATTGATTGGATTTTTCTTTGGTTGAGCATGTCGTTTAGACTGGACATGGCAATATTTGGATTGTTGTGGATATTTCCCTTTATGTATCTTGGATGCAGCATCCAAATTGCGAGGAGCATTGGAATGAATATGAGGAGATGTGTCGGATGGCGAAAATGTGGATGGAGAGATGAATGGAGATTGGTAGATATGACATGTGGGAATGTGCCTTTGTTGATCCTGACTAGGGATGCTTGGATTTTGGATGAAGGACTAAGTAGGATAAGATGGGGGATGATATTTGGGGACGTACGACCCCAAAATGGATTTGGTATGTAGAGGATATGTGTTGGAAGATTTTGGGACATAGGGACCCAAAATGGATTTAGAGGATGAAGGAGGAATGTGATAGGTTGTCCTGGGCTGTAATGATGGAGGAGGAATAGCGTTGTATGTTTTGGAAGATGTGATGGTGGGTTTGGAAGGGTGCTTGAATTTAGCTTTAGTTGTACCAACATTTCTGGAGGAAGTGCCTTCTTCTGATGTGTGACCAATTCCACATGATTTTGGATGTTTTTTGTCTTGAATGGGCTCCAGATTTCCTTGTTCATGAGAGCCTAGGCCTTTGCCTTGATAATTCCATTTCTTGAGCATTTTATCCAAACAAGGATATTTATGACTTGGGGAATATGATAAACATCCAGTTTCTGGTTCCCTGATGGAAGATATGAAACTAATTTCTTTTTCTTCAAGTGGACTGCCTTTGACAAATGTAAGTGATCCAAGAGGATAGAGTGATGGTTGTGGGACAGTTTGGATTGGAAGATCCTCAAGAGGAGAGGATAGGATGGTGGGATTTTGACTGGGATTGGGGATAGTAATGGATCTTTAGATGGAGAAACTGGGATGATAGGATCTTGGATTGGAGGAATTGGGATTGTAGGATTTTGGATTGGGGGTGATGGAAGCAATAGAACATGTGATGGGGGAAGTGAAGGGATTGGATCTTGATTTTCTTCTGTGAGTATTTCAACATGCTTTTGGACAAGATCTTGACATGGTAGGTTTTGTGTGGATAGAGTGATGGGGGATGTATGGATGGACTCTTCAGAGCGGGTGGATGGAAGGATGGGAGATTCTGTAGCTATGATGTCTGGAAGAAGGAAGAACTCTTCAGATGGTACGAATGAAAGGATGGAAGATTCTACAGTTGTGATGGTAGGAAGAAGGGTGAACTCATGAGGCTCATCAGATATGCTTTGGATAATGCTAGGAGCGGGTGATGTTGGTGGGGATTGGATGGAGACTTCAGATGGAAGGGACTTAATGATGCTAGGAGATGAAAGAGGATCAATGAGTGGGATGTATGGAAGATTGATAACAGATGAGAGCGATGGATGGGCCTCGTCAATGATGGCTTCACATGAAGGTTTGAGATGGCTTGGCTCTTCAACTTTAGGAGTGGGATTTGTTATTGGCTTCCTTGTGAAACTCCTTGGAGACTTTCGTGGTGAAGAAGGATTGGAATGTGGAGGAGATGGAGAGCTTGGATGGTCCTCACATGAAGGTGGGGTGGAAGATTGTGAACTTTCTTGAGGGGATGATGGTGCTGAAGAGATAGAGGTGATGGATAGAGGTACAAGATATGAAGTGGTTTGAAGGATGCACTCTGCTTGTGGAAGGGGATTTGTAGTAATGTAGGCAAGAATGGAAGATGCTAGATTTGAATAGGATATAGCGGATGGTGAATCTAGGTAGAATGGATGTTTAGGATAATGGATTGGAAGACTAGGATTTTGAAAATGATTTGGAGGATAAGGGGATGGAGGATTTGGACAAGGGATGTAACTTGGAGTGTTGCTATGAAAAGATGGTGATTGGGATATGACCATAGTAGGAGATGGAGATATAAAGGATGTATGTGGAGGATATGTAGGTTTAAGATAGGGATAAGTTGTGGATGGATAAGATAATGGATTTTCCTTGCCGAGGACATGAAAGGGAGTGCTAGTGGATAAGCGTGAAGGCATGATAGGATATTTTGGAGGAATGATTGGATGCTAAAAGATGTTTTGGGCAAGCTTGCTAGGATTTTCAAAGTATGCATCATGATCTACAAGGCTTTCATCATCTTTGGGATAGGATGGATTAGGGGGAGAGACATAATAACCAAACTCATCATAATAGTTTTGAGACATGCTGACTTATGGATGAGTTGGATAGAAATGAAGGATGAAGATGGATTGGAAGACTAAGACTCAAATTGGGATGATTGACAGGATCAGACTAGGATTGGATTTGGCTCAAGATTGGAAGAAGACTGACTCTAGAGAAAGATAGACAAGGGGATGGGGGATGACCAAGATGACTCTGCTAACCTAAGATAGGAGAAAAGGATGACAAGACAGGATTGAATATGACTAGAAGACCATGATTTGAGATTTTGCAAACTTTGGACATTTTCTGGATTTTGGGAGGATTTGGACTGACATGGCTGTTCTGAGTATCTTGAACCAGTTTATAGATTAGTTTGATGTTTTCCAATGGCAAAGGATAGATTTCAACAAAGATTTTTGGAAAAGCAATCTCCACAAGGGACAAAGCAACCCTATGGGATACAAGCAAGATAACTGACTTTGATTCTAAAAAAGCTTTGAAAAGTGTATGTTCCAACAATGTTTTCAGGAAGTATTTGACTGTCAAACACTTCAAGCAAATCTACCTAAGGAAGGTGAGTATCAAAATCGCTTGCCCATAGCTTGTTACCCTCTAGAAGGGAATACAAATGGTGAGTAATCTTGAGGCGACCCGGTAAACCCCTTGGAATAGGTCCTTGCACAAGGATTTTGATACTTTCCCATGTAGATAGGGTAGCCTCTATTTTATCAGGTTTTTAATAGTTCCATGGAGTCTTCATGCCTGGTTATGCTGACCGCCCGTGACTCACTTAAGAGCCTAGCCAACAACGCTGGGGGAGAGGAATATTTACCATCCCCAGTCACTATATTTGGCATGAACGCCTGTGGATTAGGAGATATAAGTGAGTACTTTTTTCCTTCACTTTATTTATATACTGGCCGGGGGGGATACCAGTTTGAGGTCGTTCTCTAGAGGAAGTTCTTTTCTCCTTGGGTAGGCCTCGCTAAAAGTAAAACAAGTGAACTTGTCTGAGTTCAAATGTTCTACGTTGTTTACTTTAACAAGGATTTTATAGAAAAAGTAAAGTTCCGAGATGCACATCAAGAAAGTTGTTCTTTTTCCCAAATTGATTAAGTGATGTTTTGAATTTGAACAATTGAAGACACAAGTGCTTAGGCTTTGATTTGTTCTTTTTTCCAAAAAAAGTAAGCGATTTGAGCGGTTGCAAGTTCTTTCTTTGATCATTCAAGATTGAGATTGGTGTGTTGTTTTAAGAACTTTGAAGTTCTTTGTTTTGATCCTTTAAGGCACTCAAGATTTGATTATGCATTTGCTTGAATTGAAAAGGAAGGAATAGAGATTTTTTTCTTTTAATGCATTCAAGAGTGCATTTGATTTTTAAAATGACAATGACTCTTAGGACTTAGCTTCATTCCCTTAGTTTCATTCAAGATTTTTGACCTTTGCTTTGATTTGTTAGCTCCAAAAGACAAGTTCCTAATTTAGCTTTGATGCGTGAAATTTGAAAAAGAAGGCATTCAAGATTTTTGCAAAATGAAGTTAGTTTTCAAAAAAAGCAAAGTTTTTAGGATTTGATTTTAGGAACTTTTGCATGCATTTTTAGGATTGATTTTGAATGTTTTTAGAAATGAGATGCAAATTTGAGGTTCTCTCTTTTTTCTTTTTTTCTTTTTTCTTTTTTTTTTTAAGTACCCAAAACTTGAAATATTCCTAATTTTTGCATGAATGCTTCTAAAACCTTGATGTTGCAAGGATGCAAATATTTGATTGATTTTTCTTGTTTGTTAGAACAAATTTTGCAAATTTTAGTCCTTAACGCATTCAAGAATGATTTGGGGGTTCATTTTAAGCACTAAAACAAGGTGTGTATGATTTTGCTTCCTTATGGATTTTTCTGAGAAAAAATGGCCAAGATCCCGCAAGAAGAAGAAGTAGACAGAATAGAAGAAGAATAAAGACAAGAAGAGGAAGAAGAATTCAAAGCACTCTGTCCACCTATAAGCTTGAAAAATATGAAAACAATCCAAAACCCATCATAATGTTTTCAAAGAACCCGTGAAGTGGGTCCCACCGGACGTGCCAGAATGTAGACTATGATTTTGAACCTGTTATCTGTTTTGAAAGGCTGAAACATTCAAACATTAGACTAATCTAGCATTTATCAGTTCAAAGCATAAACAAATATAAAACCAAGCCACCTCAAGATTGTTGCTAAAAACAACTGCTATAGAGCAAATGTTTGATTTGCTTCAATTAGAGGGATGTGGGTGTGCTCTCAACACATGGAGAGGGATTTGTGGTGATGCATAAATGATGAGAAAAGCTTGAAATATGAACTAAGATTAATCCATTAAGCTATTCTAAGATGTGTTAGAAAACATGAAAAACATGAAGAAATCTAACAATTAAGATGTATGCTAAGATGATCTAGCTAAAAATGCTTAGGATAACAATGCATAAATGATAAAAACTAAGTTAATAATTTGCTCTTGGAAGGAGGAGTATTTATAGGATTGGGAAGGGCTTGGGTTAGGAGGATGAGTTAGAGTTTGGGGTAAGGTTAGGGTCAAAGATAAGGATTGACTTCTTCTAGAAGAGTCTAGGCTTTTCAATGAGGATGAAGACTTTCTAGAAGAGTCTAGGCTTTGGATGAGGATAAAGACTTTCTAAAAGAGTCTAGGCTTTTGGATGAGGATGAAGACTTTCTAAAAGAGTCTAGGACTTTCTAGGATAAATAGGATTTTAGGAAATAAATAAAAGTTTATTTATTTTAAAGGTTTTAGGTTTTTGAGGATATTTATTAAAATAAATTTAATAAACATGAGGGTTTAATATTTAATCTTAATTAAATATTTTTGAGTTACGATTAGGGTTAGGAAATGATGGAATCAATCTTTAATCAATATTAAAGAGGGATTAGAAGATTCTAGAAGTGGTTTAGGATCTTTAGGATATTTCTAAGATTTTGGGAAAAAATAAATAAAATATTTATGTTTTGGTTTTTTGGTCAATTTATTAATTAAATAATTAATAAATGTTTTTGAGTTGGGATTAGGCTTAGGAAACGATGGGATTAACCTTTAATCAAAATTAAAGAGGGATTAGAAGATTTTGGAAGAGGTTAGTGGTTTTAAGGAAATTGGCAAGGTTTTGGGCAAAAAATAAATAAATTATTTATTTTGGGATTTTTGGTCAATTTATTAATTAAATAATTAATAAATAGGGGAATGATGTTTAAATAAGATTTAAACATTTTTGGGAGAGATTTCTTAATTAAATATTTTTAATTAAGATAAAGGGATTTAATGACATAAAAATAAATAAATTAATTAAATAAATAATTAATTAATAAATGATGATGTCATCAAAGATTTTTCAGAAAATAAAAATACTTTATTTTCTAAAGGATTTTTAGGTGTCTACACAATGCCATAAATATATACTTTCTGTTGATTGATAGAGAAGATTTATTTTTTCTATTTACAGTCGCTATTAATAGAGGGAAGACAGTAGCAGCACCTACAACGCCACTCACACATAATGCGCACCTCACATTCTCTCAGTCAAGAGCGACAAGACATATCACCTATGCATTGCGAGCGTAGCTTCATTATCCGCCCTCAATTTTCTCATTCAAGTAAATGATAGTAATTTTCTAGTGGTTCTGTTATGATTTCTGAGTGTATACTGATTTCACATTGCCGAGAGCGGAAGTTACAGATTGCACACTGCCCGAAGTGGAAGTTATGGACTACACACTGCAGGGAGTGGAAGGGATGAATTTTCTCTCGACATGTCTAAGCTTTGATGATAACCCAACCATCGTAAGAAGGGTTAGCTTCACCCTTCAACCATGGTTAAGACATCCCCTTCAGCTTGTAATTCACCGACAGCATTAAATTTTGCACTATAGAAAAAATTAATTTTAAATTATCGAAGGTGCAGAAAGTTTCAATCGTCTTGCACGACTATTGGAGCCTTTGCACCCTTGATCTTTTAACCTAGCGAGATGTGTTTCATATAAGAAACACCTTTGGTGTAAATATATTAATTTGATTCATTCATACAAGTTCCCAGAAATGCATTCAATCAGGTTTCCGGTCTTTCCCCTTCCTTCTCAATGAAGTAAAGAAAAACTTAGTACAATGTTTGACACTATTTAAAGGGAATAACAGTAACAATTATGGTGTGAAGATCTTCTTTGTAGATATTGTTGCTAAACTTGGTATGATGTTTCATCATTTGAGGACAGCAGTACTTAGTTTTGTTTTCAAACTTTTTCTAACTTCCTTTATATATTTTACATTTTAGTTTATGATTTAGCCAATACCCTTCACGTCTAAATCATAAACTAAAACATATACCTTACCAAGGGGACACTTAGTTTTTTTATCAAACTTTTTCTAACTTACTTTATATATTTTACATTTTAGTTTACGATTTAGCCAATACATTCTTCTTGACCATTTTTCCATTTTTTAATCATATATTAGAGGTTAGAAAATTATTGGAACTTATGGATAGACATGCTATTTTAAAAAAAACTCTTAAGTATGACACTTAAATTTATTAATAAACCAGAAAAATCTATTATAAGTAATATAATATATTATTTTATAATATATATGTTTCTATTTTATTATTATATTAATATTAATTTAAATATATATATATATATATATATATATTTAAAATTCTTAAAAAATAAAACATATGAATTTAGAAACTTTCTTAATTAATTAGATATTTTTGTACATATTAATAATTTATAATTATTTTCTAAATTTATATTATCTTTATCACAAATAATTTTGTTTTTATATAATTGATTGTATATTATTATTAATTTAGAGTCTTTTTCAAATAAAACATATGGATTTAGAAACTTGGTTATATTTTGAAATAAAACATATGAACTTAGAAACTTTCCTAGTTTTTTTTTTGGGCAAAACTTTATATTTATATTAATAATAATCAACTGGTTGAAAAGGGCTCCTAGAGAAAGAACCAAGAAATAAAACTCAATTCATGACCCATCAAAATACAAATATGAGGTCTAGATTAAGAGAAAATATCTGGAAACCCCAAGAGCCCCCAAGACCATGAAAATCCTGATTACAATTTACATAGGAGCATCCCAAATACAAAGAAGGCCCGCCCCAATGACATTAGATAACCCCACATTATAAAAAAATTCAAAGAGCCCCCCAAAAAGTATCCAGTAGCAGATATTACATGATATTGAATATGGAAAAACCTAAGCTACCCTAATCCACAATCCAATTTAAAATCCGGATATACAATATCTTGATTACATTATGTGATCACCCTGATATAGGGGATTGAGCTTCAAAGGCAAATAAGCATGTCAGCCAAGTTGATATAAGTAAATCATGGAAGATTGTGAAGGCAACAATGTACATAATATGTCAGTAATAGGACAAAAATAGTTGCCCCATGAACCATCGAGGTCGTGCAAAAATAGGAGCAGTCCATATAGTAACCTGAATATGATATGAAATGAAACATTTGCATGATAATTATTAGTACAAAAAGAGACCAGAGCAAAAACATGAGAAAAAATTATGGAAGACCTCCACAATTGAACTTTAACTTTCCTAGTTATTTTAATATTTTTGCATATATTATTAATTAATTAATTTTTTTAGTTTTACATTAAAAAAATTGACAACCAATATTTTCCTTAAAACGTAAAATGAACAGTAGTAAAATGACCAAACCGTCATGAAAAATTCACATGACAAGAGGGTGACCGTCAAATTCCAGGCTGGTCACCCCGGTTTGGTTATTTTAATGCATTTTATTTTACGAATAATATGATTGAAAAAAAAATTAATTTATAAATAATTTAATTAATTTTTTTAAAAATTTAATATTTTTATCAATTTAATTAGTAATATATATTAAATATAATAAATATTTTACTTTTAATTTACATTAAAATATAATTAAAAATTAATTAAGCAAGTTTCTAAATTTATATGTTTTTATTTTAAAAGGAATCTAAATTAATATAATCAACAATCACATCTTAGTGTGTAATAGGTATGTGGAAGGTTAATTACAAAAAATATTGGTCATTTTTTTCCGTTAGATTTATGTAGTAGATGAGGTGAATTAGTAGATCATTTAGCAAATGAAGTTAGTGCAACAAAAGTCTCAATAGGGAGAAGAGAAATCAGGAATAGACCTAAAAGATGAAGATAGAGGCTTCATCATCTTTGCAAGAAGATTCACAAGAGGATTCTAGAATAGAGATAAACATGATTTCGCTTGATGTTAAACATGAGATTGATATGGATAATGATGGTATGGATTCTTTGGGTTACCACAAAGCATCATCTAGTGTGTTAGTTGATTCCAATGATGACATGATTCATACACATGAAGAAAAATCAGGACATGACATTCAAAGTGCAAATGTTGAGAATGAAGTTTTCAATAAAGAAGTGCTTGTAAACATTGATGACATTTGGATAAGATCATACACCAATTTTTGCAATGCCATGAAAGTGAGATCAAATGTTCTAGATATTTACAAAATATTTTCAAGTTTAATTTCCATTGTTGGTATCGTTTGTGAGCTGGTTGGACCAACCAATTGTATACTCCTTTTGATTTCTTGTACTCTACAATGTTTGTGTAGTCACACGATCAGTGAGATGGTTGGACCAGCCAATTGTATACTCCTTTTGTTTTTTGTACTCTACAGTTTCTATGTAGTCACGGGATCAATTCTATTTTTTATATCTCCCTTGTTGTAAGGTATTTTCTATAAATATGGGAAGCTGTATAGCTGGTTGTAGGACTTGGTTATATGATTGTTAGGTTGTAGTTTTCTTTTTCATTATCTATCTATACAATCCTATATCAAAATTGCTATTCTTTCATTGTAATCTTCTAGCTTTGTTCAATACAACAAAAAGAAGAAGTTGAAGACATGACACAAATGCATGATAGCAGTGTCGATTGTCATAACAACAACGATATATCTCTTCATCACCAAGATAATTCATCCTATAATTATAGAAAATACAATGTTATCTAGTCCTTAATAGATAGGTCTTTTTCGTTATTACTCATTATGCAGTTCCATCCCTTTGGACTTTCCTTTTTTTTCTTATGTAATTTTTTCCAGCTTTATTCAATTAAAAAAAACAAAAAATAAATAAAAAGATGAAGATAGAGATAGAGATGGAGATGGAGCTTTTGATGGAAGTGGAGAATGAGCGGGATATGGAGAGGAGAAGGTGAGATAGAAATGGAAGATTCAAGATTTGTTTAGAAGGATTAGATTAGATTACAAAATTATATTCAAGAATTAAAAAGATTTGATAAATACTTAAAAATTTAAATTGTAGAGAAGGTAAAAAAAATTATATGTGGATTCAAAAAAAATATGTAAAAAACTTTAAGATTTGTAAGAAATGATTGGTTGAAATAAAGTATGTAAATATATATTATTAAATAGTACATAAAAGTGTTAAAATTATAGTAATAATAATTATTGCACCCACTTACTATTTTATATATATATATATATATATATATATATATATATATATATATATATATATATATATATATATATATATATATATATATATATATATATATATATATATATATATATATATATATATATATATATATATATATATATATATATATATATATATATATATATATATATATATATATATATATATATATATATATATATATATATATATATATATATATATATATATATACCTAATTCAAGGGCTCAATTGAGAAAGAATCGATAAGAAAATCTAATATCCTTGCCTATTTACAAATATAAAATCCTACCAAAAAGATACAAGTGACTAGAAGCCACCATGCTAGCTATCCAAGAACAAAAAAAATTGCTATGTAGGCATCTCCTATAGTAGATTCAACTATACAATGTAAGCTATTACATGGGGGATAGAAAATAAAGAGCCCTAATCCAACGATAAATATTTACAAACATTTGAACATTTAGGGCATAAAGTCATTTTAAATTTGCTTCCAAATATGTGGTCAAAATTTGCACTTAGCGAAATTGGGATATTCACAACAAAATTAAGGTGACTGTGGTTAGTCCTCCATGGCCAAGGGATTTGCATTTCCTTACGGGCATCGTGAACCTTGGCTAACCAAGAGTGAAGACCCAAGCTCCACACACAAACCCTAAAGCCAAAGTCACAGTTTACCGTATAGAAGGTTTCCGTCATGTCCAACTATCATTCTCATTTTGGTGGTCAGGGATACCATCACCCCAACCAGAAGCGTGGGCCTAATTTTTTAGTCTTATGTTGAGGTCTGGCACTAGAGCTGAAAGCAGACTTCATGTTTGTACTAATTCTAAAGTTTGGGAAATGACATCTGTAGCATTGTCAAGCTCAAGGATGTCCAAGAGAGCGACCACTCTACAACAGATTCTGGAGGTCACCAAAACATTGATGTTGTGACCATGAGAGTGGAGGGTAGTTCTAATATGTCTGAAATTTTGCCTATCCAGGGCACGTTTTATGTTGTCATAAATGAGCATATAGGCATAATTACTCTGAATAAAGTTCCTAGGGAACAATCATCCAAGGAGAGCGTGTCCGTTCCACATGTTATACTATAGGACTACTCGCTCAAATTTATCTAGGAAAAGGAAATCCTTATCTACAACCTTGTTGTATACAATGTCTAAAAATTACATACTTTGCAAGCTGTCTATGGCATTAGTTAAAAAATGGACATTACCTAAGATGGGAAGATGGACTGTTTTCCCCTAGGAGTTGTAATTTCATCCCCAAGGAATTCCTTCATTGCTATGTGTATGCAGATGTTGTTCAGAGTGAACGTACATGATCTAGTGAAATGTCTTCAATGTGTGCTAAAATGAGCACTTCATTACCTCTGACTTCAAGTTTTATCCTATCGTTCCAAGGCATATACTCCCAATAAATTTTTTGATAGTCTTTACAAGATAATGATTTGACACCATGGCTACAGTCTAGATAAAGTGGTGAATGAAAATGAAGACTATGGGGTTAGGAGAAAATGCCACTTAATAACCACAGACTATGAATATATGGAACTTATAAGGATGATTCATCAATGTGATCTTGTACTTCAATTAATGCAATAGATACTCTCGATCATGTGAGTCATTGCAAATATTTAAGAACATGAAGAGGTATAATGTCCAATGGTAAGTACCATGGCCTAAGAGTCCCATCTTGATAATGCCACATCATTACAATTCAATGACATAATGTGAGAGTCATAAGTTATTGTATCGTATGATAAGATATGATGTCATAATTATTTCCTTTTCTTACCTAGAAATGATTCCCAAAGTAGCTTGTTGTGTAGATTGTGTGTGGTAATTAGTTAATATTGGCAATTTCCTCATTCACAGTCAAATCTTTGGAATCTGAATTGTTTTGCAAAAATAAATACGGGGTAAAAGATTTTAATTTATTGCCATCACAGCCATAATTTCAAAGCCAATCTACAACTCTGTTCCCTTCATGAAGGGTGTGGGAAATATTGTGACTCTCAAAGGAATGTAGAATTTTCCATATCTATTTCAAAATGTAGTTTAATTGCTAATTATGGATTGAGTTTATGATGCAGGCATTAATTATTACTAGACAGTCTCCCTCAACATGAATGTTTTGAAATCCCCCTTTCTTAGCCAGAGCCAGACCATCTAGAAGTGCATGTTCCTTTGCCATATCATTTGTGCCCGATTTGATTAGTGAAGCCTTCACAGTTAGAACTTTTCCTAGCCAATTCCTTATTGAGACTCCAATACCAGTCGGACCTAGAATCCCTCTCAAAGCCCCATCAAAGTTAATCTTGACCACATCCTTGACTGGAGGTTTCCATATGATCTTGGATCTGTCCACACTATGCAATGAACTCCAATTTGGAACTATGCAAAAGGGTACTTGGATATGTCTCCATTCTTTTGTTATCCATCCATCCCAAGTGGAAAAGACATGATTTCACTTAATATTAGAAAGGTTGGCCTTTGTAATTTTTGATATTAAAATTTCTAGTTGGTCTATTACAATGTTGCTTGGAGTAAGTATTTTCCTAAAGATCCTTTTGTTACATTCCCACCAGATGGCCCAAACTACTACAGAGGGAAAACATTTCCATAGGCAGACAAAGGTTGAATTCATGTAGATTAGTGGCCAAGACTCGAAAAAATATCATAATTTTTTTGGTAAAGGTAATGAAATGTGTAATTTATTGATGACAAATGTCCAACAATAATTTGTAAAGTCACAGTTTAGAAGAAGATGATCCATTGTTTCCATTTAATTTTCACAAAGCACACATTTGAATTGGTCGGAAATTCTTAGTTTTGTTAGCTTGTCACTTGTTAGTATCTTATTCTAAATAGATAACCATGCAAAACATCATGCCTTCGATAGAACTGAACAATTCTAGCAAAAGGAGTAAGCTCTACTTTTAATCTTTTTGTTCTCAAGTTGTTGTAAAGCACTATACCCTTCCTTGATTGTGAATTTTCCATCCTTGGATGCTACCCACAAAATTTTATCATCTTTCTTTGAGAGGAAAACCTGACGCTCTTGAAAGATAGATAGTAAGAGAGGACTTTGTTGGTCATTAAAAGGCAGCAGTGATGTTTTTTTCCAAATAATTTTCCCAGTCAAAATCTCTATAGATAGAACATAATCCAAAAGGTTGGGACCCCAGGTGCTAATTGTAATGTTCATGATTTCCTCACATTGCTCCATCTAAGATAGGGGTGGGAGACCATTCCGTGAATCTATCCAAAATTTAACTTTGAAGCCTTTTTTAACTTCCCATGAGATATATTTAGTGATGAGTGGTCTCAATTTAATCATGAAGTTCCAAACTGTTGAGCCTTTAGGTGAGTCCTCCATAGTGAGAATACGTGAGGGGTCAAAAGCATCTAGATACTTATGTTGCATGATTTGACACCACTTTTCCCTAGGCCTTTTATACATGTGCCAAATCAATTTCCCTCCAAAAGCTTTATTTCTATGAGATAAGTTATGTAGCCCAACTCCACTATGTAATTTCTCTTGGGCCATGTTTTCTAAAGAGATCAATGATATTTTCTTTGCTTCTGATATTACCCTTCCATGTGAATTATGTTATTAGTTTTTCAATCTATTAAATAATTGATGAAGGGGCTTTAAGAACAAACATATAGTAATTGGGAATGGTTGAGATTACTATTTTGATAAGCAGGATTTTACCTAATAAGGACAACCATCTACCCTTCCAAGCTGAAGTTTGTGCTTTGACTATGTCCACCACAGTAGACTAGAAAGATGCTTTGTTACTCTCTACAGGGAATAGAATACATAGATATGTGGAAGGGAGATGTTCAACTTTGAAACCCAAAATCTTGATGATTTTACTTGAGATTATTGTATTGGTGTTGAACATGTAAATTTTAGACTTTGCTAGATTGATTTTCTACCCTGAGACTTGGGTTTATAATTCCAAGGATTATATGCTTGGCTTCCTTAATGGAGGATTTTCCAAATAGTAAAGTATTAGCAGTAAAGAAAAAATGAGTAATCGATAGTGAAGTACCCATAATTTGTGCCCCTTGCCACAAGGCATTTTCATAATCTCGATTAATGCTTATACTAAATGCATCTTCCATGATTATAAACAAAATTGGGGAAAGGGGTTCATCTTGTCTCACACCTTAAGTTGACAAAAAGAAGCCAATTTCCTTACGATTAATAAGAATTGAAAACCACGCACCTGAGATGCAAGATTTAATCCATTTGCACAACTTTTTGTGGAACCCAAATCTTAGGAGCACTTTGATTAAGAATTCCCAATTCACACAGTCATAAGCCTTCATCATGTCTAGTTTGATGACAAAGGAAGACTGTTGGTTTTTATTAATGGAGTGAATAACTTCATGGGCTATGAGGGCCCCTTCCATTCTCTCTCTCCCTGGGACAAAACAACCTTGTTCTTTTGATATAAGTGTGGGCACTAGACTTTGTAGTCTTAAGTATATAGCTTTCGTTATTATTTTGCACACCATTTTGCACAAAGATATAGGCCTGAAATCTACTAATGTGTTTGGGGTCTTTATTTTAGGATAATAGAAATATTTGTAGTGTTGAAGCATTTGAGCATTGAGTCATAGTATCCAGACTCCTCCACAGCTACTAGGAGATCAATGCCGATAACTTCCCAAAATTGTTGATAGAAAAATGTTGTGAAGCCATCAGGTCCTGGAGCTTTATCTGATGGGAATGAAAATACCACCTTCCATAGTTCTTCAAGAGTAAATGGGGCTAGTAATGATTTATTATCTTCATCTGACACTAATCTTGGGACATAGAAAAAGAGCTTCTCTATCCTTGGGATCTGATTTATAAGTTGAGGTAGACGAGGAGAGGAGGTTTGAAAAAACTTACAACTTCTTGTTGAATTTCTTGGGCATCTTTAATCAACTTCCCCATACTACTTTGGTGTATTGAAAAGATAGCATACACTACTTTCCTTTGTTTAGCTAAGGCATAGAAATATTTGGTTTTCTTTTTGCCTTACTTTAACCACATCTCCCTAGATCTTTGTCTCTAGTACACTTCTTCCCTAGAAAAAAGTTATGCCCATTCACTTTGTAGCATTTTCTATCTATCGAATGATTTAGAATCAAGACCATGCTGAATAATGTGTTGATTCATATCAGTTAGCAGCTTGCTAACAATTTCTTTCTATTCAAAGACATTTTTGAAAACCTTAGAGTTCTAATCCTTAATTTTCATCTTAACATACTTGAGCTTATTAGAGAATTGATACATCTTGGTTCCTTTTCAAAAGGGGGTTACACAGTCCACCACTATTTCAACAATGCCCGAAAATGAGGGTGCTTGAACCACATGCTTTAAAATTTGAAGGATGATCCAAACATTCTTTATTGAGGCACATGAGTCTAATCAACATTCAAAATTAATTGATTTGTGGTCTGAATCCAATTTGAAGTAGTTTGCAACTCTATGGAACAAAAAAACCTATCTAGTCTTTCAACAATTTGTAAGAAGCCCGTCCTTCTATTTGTCCATGTGAAGAGACCATTGTCTGGAATGACATCAAGAAGATCATTGCCTGAAACAAAGTTGGAGAAGTCTTGCATGATTCTAGGGTGCATACATATACTACATTTTTGTCTGCATATGAGATAATGGCATTGAAATCACCTCTAATAATTATACACTGGTCTTCTTCTTGTTGGATTATATTAGTCAAAAGCACCCATAATTTTTTCTTGTCTAGAGTGGTTGATGGCCCATAAACATTTAGAAATGTGAAAGAGAAGTCATAACACACCATATTTATGAGTGGCCAATTGTGATCTTGGTCTATGAGTTCACCTTGGATGGACTTTGAGTTCCACAAGGTAAGAAGACCACCTGAGGCTCCCAAAGATTGCTTATGAGAAGATTTCCAAGAAGACCATTTTTAAACTATTTTTAAAATGTTTCATTTGACATTTTGGTCTCTTGCAATATGAAGATATCTACACTCATAGAATCAATCTATTGCTTGATTCTATTTCTCTTTTCAGAGGCATTCATGCCTCTAACATTCCATGAAACAATTTTCATTGCTGACAAGGAGAACCCTTTGTTCTCCTTGTCACTCTTTTGGTGATAGAAAATGATCCATCCAATGTGGATTGAATGCCCGCAACAATTTCTTCTTTGGTCTTTAATTTTTTGGCTTCCTCCCCCTTGTCTTTGGGGTTTTCTTATCCTCGATTGACAATCTGGGAGTCTGTTCAATTGATAGATTTTGAGGTAAATCAAAAGTATCATCTAGATTTGGTATTCTCTTTTACTTTGCATTTGTGCATCCAAACTCAATGTTTCTTGAGAGGGAGGCAATTTCATTGCTTGAAGGGGGGATTCATTTCCTTGTTCCTTAGTCAAAGAGTGAATCTTTGTATTTCTGATTGGAGGGGAAGAAAGTAGTAGGGTATCATGATTGTCTAATCCTCCAAACTATGGTTTTATGATTTGAATTGAGGTCTCCTTTTGGCAAGTGAGAGGGAGATGTGCTAGGAGATTTTTATATAGATTCTTGATTCAAGTATGATCCCTTCTTCTAGAGAAATTTCATTGATCATGGTCGAAGCTAATGATGTTAATAAATTATTTTCCATGATTTGTATGTCTAGGTCTGAAGGTTATATTTCTTTGACATTAGAAACCATCAAGTTAATAGGAGTATTAGAAAAGATTAGATCGTGAACTAGTTTCTCTCTGGAATTATTTTCCTCTAAGAGAAGAGGATTAGTTAAGTCCTTGATTGACCATTGAGGAGTTTGTGCGATAAAAAAGAAGAGGGGAAACTTGAGGATGAACATAAACTAGAACACTTTGATGTAACAGCCATAGAGGATGGCCAAATACATAGTCAACTCAAAGAATCTGACTATTGTTGAAGTCTCACACTTGTGTGGTAGGGGAGAAAAAATGTCATTGTTATCTCCTACATCATCTCTTGCATCCTGGTATGTTTTTGTGCATTTACTAGAATTTGAAACATTGTCTTCACATAGTTGAATTTTGGGCTGAACTGACACTTGGCACTACGTGTTGAAATGCCCAAGTTGGTTTTGGTATTCTAAATAGTTTCTTCATCTTGAATCACAAATTTTTGAGTCCATTCTCCCCATTTTGATATAATGTTGATTGTGTTTGGAGGTGATTTAGTGGAGTCAAAGAGAAGACAAACTCGAGCTCTCGAGAGGGATATTCAAAAATAAGGTCATGTCTAATAGAGATTCTCACTTGACTTGCTAATATTTCTATGATATCTAGGTCTCTATAGTCCAAAGGTAAAGAAAGTAAGGCAATCCAGTGAGGAAATAAATGACAATGTTTGGGAAGAATTTTGGTCTATATCCGATTGTTGCTTTTTTTTTTCCAGACAAAGGTAGGCATTTTTTAAATGAAGGGGGCTCTTGGCTCTTGCAACCTTGGTGGATCCTTTTGTCTAGTTAGGTCGTTTACCCCCTATGATGTGAATAGGAGATACATGAGGTGTTCCATAACATATATCAAATACCAGTTGCTTCCCATGAACAACTCACCTCCCATGGAGAATGTTATACATTTTCCCCTTGTATTTTGTGTTGCTTATGCATCTTGGTCTTGAAATCGGCTATATTGAAACACCTTATTGTCTGGTTAGTAATAAAAAAAGTGAACACCATGTTGAATTACTTTTATTTTCTTGAAATATGTTCCCTCTAAAATAAATGAACCTGTAGGTCACAAATTTTTACAATATAAATTTAAATAAAACAATTTAAATTTTTAAATTAGTTAAAACTTTGAAATTTTATATTTACAAAATGAACAACATATAATTGATATGTAAAGAATGAAAACCTATGGGGAATGTCATTCCATCGCTTTCTTTAGGATCAATTATCTTCATCCTCTCTGCAGTACAATACAATAAATAGTAACTAACTCCTACATTTCTAGGTTCAACAATACCACAAAGACATCAACTGCACAAAAAAATTATATGTTAGATCCTAAAATTGATTTAGTTCAAACTATATATATATGTATGTATGTATGTATATACATATATACATACATACATACATACATACATACATGTATATATATATATATATATATACATATATATATATATATATATATACATATATATATAGTATACATATATATATATTCTAT